>APFE030235747.1:54308-208436 GCA_000404065.3 Pinus taeda
AATCGGATGATCTTTGGATCAATCCTACACCTCTCGACGAGAGGGATCCAATAAAAATATCAGCTGTCATAAATAAGCTGATCCACATGGAGTTTGGCCCTAGTTGCCAATTTAACACCCTCCTATGAGGGTCCCACTTGAGTTGGACACTGAGCTATGAGAGCTCCTGGGGGCTTGGGGTACTTCTTGGAGCTTTGAGCGACCATAGGGTGAGTGGTTCACCTTCCCCTATTGGTGCATTATGTACAGGGTGAGTGCTTCACCTTCCCCCGTGATACCCCATGATGGTTGACTATGTGTAGGGTGAGTGGTTCACCTTCCCCTACAACTGACATATGCATATGATGAGTCGTTCACCTTCTCCTATAGCATATGAGCAGGATGAGTGGTTCACCTTCTATTGTTGATGCCCCTGCATACATCCTACCCATGTAGTTTGGGACTCATGGGAAGTGGCAAGATCTTGTGACTCACTCTCGATCAATTCTTCTTCAAAGAGTGTTAAAATTGGCAACTTCGGGCAGCTCATTAGATGAAGATAATTATTGCATTAAATTCCTCTTTTCGAGAGGACCAAAATCGACCTAAAGATCACTAAATTTGGACAAGGAGAAATATGTTTTTGAAATGAAGCCCACATATGTGCAAATTATTAGGGTCGGCTTGGGGTTATTTAGACATGTGACTCCCTTCTCCATCTTATATAAATAAAGGTGTCCTCCATCCTCCAAAGACACATTCAAGTACTTCATTGCAAAGAAATCTTTGTATATGAGGCAATCGAGCTATTGGAAGAGGTTAAAGGGCAGTTTGTTTTGGGTTTTTCTTCTCCAACAGGGTCGAGATACTTTAGATCAACAACGGCAAACTTTGAGGAAAATTTGTGTGTGTAATTCTGTCCTTACAGGGTCGATTTCAAGAATAGAATGTTACGCCGAGTTTTTGTGCAACCTCTTGGTTAGTTGATGGACGATTTGAGGAAGATATTCTCCCCTTGGTTTATCGCACTTCAGTTCTATAACTCCAGTAAGGGTCGCAAGTCTGCCTTATCATATTCAGGGAGCCTAGAGGCTTAACATGAGTTTAGTCCAACCCTAAGAGTGAGCAAAGGCCTACGTCTAGCATGCCAGAGAAAGCCGCAGTTGAAAGGAGGGTTTTTGGATCAACTGAATGCAACAACAATGGATTGTAAGCAGCCTTAACCAGACCTTAATTGACTACTATTCACAGAGTGTTGATATTGCAGTTTTGGGTCATCCACTTGTTCAAGGGTAGTGATATGATCTCCAAATTGGCAAGCTATATTATTTTACTCTATCTCTCTCTCTCTCTGTTGAACATTCGATATTAATAATAAGATGAATTGATAGAGGGATTTTTCCTAGCTTGTGCCATATCCTTGTGTTCTCTTGTCTTGGCTTGTCTTCTGCATCTATCATTTATGTTCTTTCTTTAGTTACTGCCAATGTGATAATGTTTTATGTGATTGCTAATGGAAATGGAATGAATTGAAAATCGGGTTGAAATGGATCTTTGAAGTAATTGTCCTAAGCAAAGAACATGTTAACCTAAAATTAACATGGTATTAGAGCTCAAGTGAGGACAAGCCCAAGCAAGAGAGAATGCAATCACTAAGAAACATCTAAGGAATTTCGTTGATTTAATCTAAGTCTTTAGCCTTCTGTGATAGGGCAAGTCCGAGTTCAAAAATGTCAAATCTTTGATATTTTCTTAAGGCTTTCTATGAGCCCTAATCAGTGAATCTGGGCACCAACCCAAAAGCAACTTGGTGTAGAAATTCAAGCATTGCAAGCCGAGGTTGGAAGAGTTTTGTTTGGGGTTTAATGTTTAATTGATTCTGGTGTTTCGTTGGAGTTTTTGTGACGGATCTGTGCACAACATTCAGACCTCCTTAAATCAAAATTGAAGCTTAATTTTAAGTAGTTCTCACTGGTATTATTCTCACTTTATTGTTCTAACCAGTGACCTAATCTTATATTAGCAACGAGTTTGTTCGTGCGTCCTATACTACAACATCAGTGGAATTTTTGGGATTTATTTAAAGCCCTAATTCAGGCCCAAGAAGTTGAAACTTACTCTCCTCATATTTGAGGCTTAACAGCCTCAACAGTTCATATGATCTAAATTCCCAACCATCTAGCGACTGTTGCAAAAATCCTCATAGTCAACTCCCTCTTTCTGGGAGCACCCGCTTGCCACAACCTTTTTGTACTTCTCAATGCTGACATCTACTACAAGAATCATTGCATTTGAAGTCTCCACAATTCTTCCTTTTTATCTCTTGATTAAGGAAGAAACTGTTGAGGATTGTTAGCTCCCTCTCTAACAAAATTGTAAGAGAAACTTGGAAACATATCATGTGCCTAGAGACACAACTGTCCACAAACATTATTGGTTTTGGATCCTAAAGGAAGAATAATTTTGACTTCTTAGGAGGTGGATGTTCATCATCATCATCATCAACAACAACATTGGTTGTTGATGCATGTTGCTTTTCCTTCCTTTTATTCTTAGCACACCAGGAAGCATAGTGTCCAAAATCATGACAGATGAAGCACTTAACCTTTGGCATATCCTTCCCCTTGTTATTCTGAAGAGGAGTGGGTATTCTACATGTATTCTTCTTATCAAACTTTCCAAAGTTCCTCCCTCCTTTTCATTTCCTTGAGCTACAAGGGCTTGATTTTCTTCATCCTGTGGATTCTACACGCTATTCCTAGATAGCAATCTAATTTCCTCTTGGACACAATCATTCCATAGCTTATCAAACTTGGCAATTTTTTCTCGTGCACAAATTCCCTGAAAAAATGGCTCCCGTGAGGAGGGAAATCCATTAAGAGTCATTGTAACAAGCTTTGTATCATCAATAATATCTCCAATGGCTACAAGTTCATCTCTGATCTGGGAAACTCGCATAAGATATGAGACAATTGAATATGATCTAGTCATAGTGATATTACGGAGATGATTTCTCAAGATTAAGTTCCTACTAGTGTTGTTTCTCTCATACAATCCTACCAACGCATCATATACTTCCTTGGCAGTCTTCAATGTAGCAACAAGAGGAATCAAGTGGTCGTGACTCTTTTATGGAATTCTCTTGGTCTTCGATTCATTCTTCTTATGCTTGGCTATCTCCTCAACTCCCTCTGGCTCTAGAATGACTTTCTCCACATGCTCTTGAAGCTCATTCTCGTCCAAGATAAGAGTAGCCTAGTCTTCCAAGATTTGAAGTTGATGGCACCATCTAACATGTCTTTAACTCTGAGACTCGATGCCATTTTGACAAGAGATCCAAACACAGTCAAGCTAATGAAAATATGTATCTTATGCTGACTTCAATGGTTGCTCTTTCAACCTTGCTCTGATACCATATTGAATTTTCTACAAGGTGGCAGTAGAAAATAATTTCCTGACCTAATAATTACTACCTAACGATCTTCAATCAATTTATCTCATTGAGCAATTATACACAGAAAAATATCAATAGTAAATGCAGCGGAAACAATAAAGATCAAAGAAAGACAACCATGCACAATAAAGACAATATTTTTGTTGAAATATGTAACTAGGTTCGGTCTTCATAAATGTATTTGAGATGTACTTATCAAAAGAATGAAGAAAATATTTGTATTATTATTTCTATGACTTATTAAAGCATGGGTTTCATGCTTGGGTCATCATGTTTTAGGTCACAGTCCCCATTCAGGACTTCTAGGATTTATTCTGAGTCATTTGAGTCATTGTACATTAAAAGAGACTCTTATTGGGCTTTCGAATCATGTAAAAAGAATTACTTTTGAGTCAAAAATGAATTTAGTCTCCTCCACACCAAGTCAACCTCAAGAAGAGTAATTTGACCTCCTTAGAAGGCTATATATACAAGGCAGTTTGAATTCATTTGAAGCATCTCATTCTCTCTCACATAGTTCAATTTCTAAAGCTGGAAGTTGGAAAAGTGCAAAGTTGAGAAAGGGCTAAAAGAAGGGTTGGAAACGAGTGCGAGTTTCTAGAAGGAGATAGAAGACCTCAAGATCAAAATTTTGGGACAACTCTCACTCAGTTTTGAGGTGTATCAAGGGAGATCGAAGTCTTCCAAGTTTGGTCGAAGCTATTGCTGCTATTGTTGTTGGGTCGAAGGTGCTACTAGGTTGAAGCTATCGTTGATGCTGCTAGGTTGAAGTTGCTTTGGAAGGGTTCTCATCTGCAAGAGGATTGAGGGATGACTTGGTGTGGAGAAAGTCTATGTCTGGGTCTAGAGTCTTGGATTATCTCAAGAAACTATTGAAGGAAGAATTGTTAATTGGGTTTTCCCCTAAATAGCAATTTTGCCCTAGCTATCCGCCTACATCCGTTTTCCTTGTGTCATTGTTTTGGTAATTGTTTAATGAACTAAAAGAATAAAAGAAGAACATGAAGATAAAAGAATCACAAGTGATTATCTATATAAGAAAATATTTCTGCCTTTCTGATTTTCTAACATGCTTTCAGAGCCAAGGCGGAGGAGGAAAAAGGCAGTCTTAAGCATTACTAGAAGGAATCTAAAGGATTGATCTAAGGATCATATAAGGAGCTCTTATAAGAGAAGAAGTTCACTATTTTCAAGGAAAATGTCGAACACAATAAAGAGTGAGAACAAATTGGAAGGAGCATCAAACTACAGATCTTGGAAAAAGACGATTGACCTCATTCTTGAAAAGAACAAGGTCTTGGATGTGATCAAAGGAAATGTGAAGAAACCTACCAAAGAATCCAGTGATGCAAACAAGGTGAAGTATAAAGAATTGGAGATATTGGCTATGACACTAATGGTAGAAAGCATAAAGGACAATCTTGTCCAATACATCTCCATTATAGACCATGCTCAAGAAATGTATGAAGCATTGTCAAAAATATTCACTATCAAAAATATTAGTCAACTAGCAAGCTTGAAGGATGAGTTAAGGACTACTATGATGACAAAGGATGATACTGAGGCTTCCTTCTTTATAAGGATATCAAGGATTAGAGATGAACTTCAAGCCATAGATGAAATTGAACCGGAGAAGGAGCTAGTAATCACTACACTACTGGGATTACCACCTACTTGGAGTTCTTTTGCTTCAGGGCTCAATAGTTGGACAGAAGCGCCTAACTTTGATTAATTGTGGAATGCTTGCACCCAAGAAGAAACAAGAATTTCATTAGTATCCAACAATGAAGAAGAAAAGGTGTCAAATGCATACTCTGCTTCACAGAAAGGACACTGCAAGAAGTCAAGAGGGCCAAAAAAGAAAGTTGACATGTCCAAGATAGAATGCTACCAATGCCACAAGATGGGTCACTATAGTAGTGACTGTCTGGACAATTTGAAGAACAAGAAAAGAAGCAGAGATCAAGCCATTGTTGTTGAAGAAGGATCTCCAAAGAAGACTAAGCCCGAAGAACTGGATATAAGGACTTATACTACTAATTCCTTTGACCTAGTTATTTTAGGTTTTGATTTCTAGTTTTTAGGTTTAACATATTTTGGCAAAACATTTTTATTTGTTCTTAAGGTTATAGGTATCCCTCAAGCTTGGAAGGAGCCCTCATCAACCTCCAAAGATAAGTATCCTATTACCATTTTCATTTTTAGTTTTCCTTACTTATTTAGTTTTGTTTGCATTAAATACTAATCACATTTCTACTCTTATTTTCCTTGTTTAGGAAAACTTGTTGAAGACTCAAGGAAGAAGGTCTCACAAAAACAAAGCATTGGAATTACAAGGTTTGTTAAGAAACAAGAGTTATGTTTTAAATTACAAGTTTTGCTCTCTCCATATTCATTCTTGATAAATTATTACTAACAACTTTTTGTCTAGCTTTCTTGAATCTTAAAGAATCTTGATTGCGTGATTCATCATTAGATAAATCTACCCTCCTCATATCTTTGATTACTCCTGTGGAACCCTAGAAAGGTTCATTGTGAAAACACTAACTTAAGGGTATGTTGATGATTATTTGTGAAACCCTAACCTACTTAGGGTTATTGTTGAAACAGAATGTTTGATGTTTTGATGAAGTCATGTTTCGGGTTTTGGTATGGTTATGGAAACCCTAACTTGTTAGGGTTGAATGGTGATGTATGAAATCTTGAACCTTTGAAGTATTAATAATTTAAGGTTTTCTATGTTTCGTATTTAGAACCTAGATCATTAGGGTTTGGTAGGGTGTATAAGCAAGACCCTTATAATGTCTTAGAAATGAAATCCTTGACATGTGTGTGTTTGTCTAATCAAGTTTGTTATATGTCTAGCTCTTATTAATATTTGTGTAGTTGGGTTTGACTAACACATGTTATGATATGCTTGTGCATGATGATGGAATCCTAGATATATAAGTTGACCTAATTGTTGATGGTCATGAGTCCTAGGGTTTGGAACTAAGCCCTAATTGAAGTTTGATTCTCTAGAATGATAGTATTTGTGAATTCTAGGGTTTTGTAAACAAACCTTAGTAGAAGTCCAAATCTCTAATATATGATGACTATGTGATAGTTTGAGATTTGTGTAAGATTGTTGAAATCTAAATTTTATTTATGATTGATGTTTGATTGTTTGAGAAAATGTAGGGTTTGCAACAAACCCTAGTAGAAGCTACTCATGTTGTTACTTTGAATTGAGTTGTGATTGGTTTTGGTTGTTAAAAGCTCATATATGAAATCTAGGATCTCGCACTAAATCCTAGTGAGAAGTCTAACATATGAATTCTGAAGTTGTTAGATACATTGTAGATGTATATTTGTTTGAATTATCTCTAGGGTTTGCAATATGATGTAGTAGGGTATGTCATACCTATGAAAGAAACATTGAAACCCTTGATGTAATGAAGGTTGTTATGAAGTACTCAAAGTCTTGATGAAGTAGTCTGGGGTTTACGACAAAAACCCTAGCAAGAAGTCGAAGAGTATGTGTCTCGTGTTTGTAACCAAGTATTTCATGTCTAAAGTTGAATGCTTTCATGAGTTTGATATGGTTAATTTCATGCTACTATAGATTTGGTTGTACTTGCTATCTAAGTTGTGCAAGTACACAATCTTCAAGATGGTGAAGATTTTAGTAAAGTAAATTCGATGTGATTAGCATGATGTGAATAATGATGGTCATGATAACTCTGATGAGAAGGATGGAAGCCACGAAAGAGTATCAGATGTCGTAGAAAAGAAGTTAAGCCCCCTAAGTTAAGAAGGAACTTGAATGAAAGGAATCTCCCTAGGTTAAGAGGGAGCTTGGGTATATTCCTTGTATAGGACTAGATCCTCCCTGGTTAAAAGGGAGTGATGGATATGGTTCTCTACTTCATGTGTTATACACTAGACTAGGAATAATAGCTGTAAGTTTTAGTGAAGGCAGTGAGTGAGAGAAGAAAATTGGAGTATGTATTTTGAAGGGCTCCTGAGTTAAGAAGAGGTCAGATATATCTGTAGAATATGTTGCTACATGAAAAGTAGGAAAGAAAGTTGTATGGTTGAGGAATCTTCTGCCAATATTCATTTGGAAAGCTCTAAGTCCTACTGTGGAAAGTTGAGAAGCAACAACAAGTCGCCTGGAAGACCCTAGAGGTTTGTATTTATTTATGTACATTTCAAAGTTTGTTACTGATTAGGGTTGTCTTTGTACAGGTAAATATCTATAAAGTTTTGATAGCATGCTTTTACATGGTTAGTGTTGTTGATCAGTTTGTTTGGAGAGATTTGTTACCGATCTACTTTATCGGGGAGGAATTGTTACCGATTGTAATAATCAGGAAGTTGAGGCTTTGTGAGTGAGGCATTGCTTGGGAGGACATATGGTCGGCACTTTGTGTTAATGTCTAGTTCCTAAAGTAAGGAGGGTGGCATTGCTCATGGAGCTCTTACCTCAAATATGCACTTAGATCCCTGGGTTGATGGTTAGTAACACTGATGGTACCTATAGAGGCTGAAAGCTTTAGTCCATCCTAGTCCCACTTGGATAGATTGCCCTGGTCAAGAATCTAGTCCATGGCATCACAGTGCCTAAACTGTTCATGGACCTTTGATAGATTGCCCTAGTCAGGAATCTAGTCCATGGCATTGCAGTGCCTAAAATTCTTCATGGTTCATATGTTTTGAGATCTTCCTTGTACTTGTACTAATGAACACCTCCCTAGTTAAGAGGGAGTGTTGAAATATGTAACTAGTTTTGGTCTTCATAAATGTATTTGAGATGTACTTATCAAAAGAATGAAGAAAATATTTTTATTATCATTTTTATGACTAATAAACCATGGGTTTCACGCTTGGGTCATCATGTTTTAGGTCAAAGTCCCCATTGAGGACTTCTAAGATTTATTTTGAGTCATTAGAGTCATTCTAAATTAAAAGAGACCCTTCTTGGGCTTTCAAATCATGTAAAAAGAATTATTTTTGAGTCAAAAATGAATTTAGTCTCCCCCACACCAAGTCGGCCTCAAGAAGAGTAATTTGACCTCTCTATAAGGCTATATATACAAGGAAGTTTGAATTCATTTGAAGCATCTCATTCTCTCTCACATAGTTCGATTTCTAAAGTTGGAGGCTAGAAAATTCCGGAGTTGAGAAAGGGCTAAAAGGGTTGGAAAGGAGTGAGAGTTTCTGGAAGGAGATAATAGACCTCAAGATCGAAATTTTGGGACAACACTCACTCAGTTCAGAGCAATGTTTTAAAACTCCAACTCCGACTCTGACTCGAACAAGGGTCGACTCCGACTCCAACTCGGTATCAACTCGGCCGGCTCGATTTCAATGACTCAGTCGTTGTAAAAATAAATAAATACATTAAATATTTATTTTTAATAAAAACACATAATTTTAAAGATTTTCATTCATGTTTCCAGAATCCAAACACACAGCATTAGAATATAGATAGAAGACAACATATGATCAAAGTAGGCTCATGAATATATCCATTATATCAAAATGGCACCCAGTGCATTTTCCAATACATACACGATGATGATATAGAGATCAAAACAAACACATAACCAAGGAGGCTAGAAATGGCCTCTACAACAAAAGTCTGTGACCAGTACTACTAGCTACTGCTAGAGTTGCCAACATCATCTGGCTCAGTGTTACTTGGGAGTGGGAGCGAAAGCGGGGAACAGGAGGGAAAACAGGAGCGGGAGCGACATTTTCAGAAGCTCTCGGTTTGGGAGCGAATCTCGGAGGAGTTTGACAACCAATGTCACTAACATCAAAGTACATAGAGGGATTGGTGCTCTTGATTAAATACGAGTTCCATGCCCTAATGCATGACAAAATTCAATGGAAACATCGCAATCCCCCAATCCTGAAATCCTAAAAAACTGATAAGTCTGTTGGATTTTGAATGAAATCTAAAATTCTACTTTCTCCATATGAAATCCAAAGAGGCCGAAACCACTCTCAAACATCTTGAGTCATTTCATGGTAAAAGGATGAAAATGAAGATTAAAGAGAATGTCACTTTTACTTTAAGAATTTAACATTTCCATGAATAGCATATCAATACGAGGGATCAAAGTCAAATAGGGGACCCATGAGCCAGACAAGGAAGCCCAGGGAGTCCGCAAAAATAAAAATTAAAAAAGCCTTTTTATGGGTTCACTGGCCACTGTATGTAACCCAGTCGGGTTGATATGGACTCAGCCGGCTCGGTATTAACCTAACCGGCCGAACCAGTTCAATGGCTGGGTCACAAAATTGAAAATCCAAGGCTGACTCGAACCAACTCGGCCGAGTCGGTTTCGAGCCGACCGTTTTTTAAAACATTGGTTCAGAGGTGTATCAAGGGAGATCAAAGTCTTCCATGTTTGGTCGAAGTTGTTGTTACTACTGCTGCTGGATCGAAATTGTTATTGTATTGAAGCTGTTGTTGATGCTGCTAGGTCGAAGTTTCTTTGGAAGGGTTATCATCTGCAAGAAGGATTGAGGGTTGACTTGGTGTGGAGGAAGTCTCTGTCTGGGTCTAGAGTCTTGGATTATCTCAAGAAACTATTGAAGGAAGAATTATTGATTAGATTTTCCCCTAGATAGGGGTTTTGCCCTGCCTAT
This sequence comes from Pinus taeda, assembly GCA_000404065.3. NCBI lineage: Eukaryota > Viridiplantae > Streptophyta > Pinopsida > Pinales > Pinaceae > Pinus > Pinus taeda. The sequence continues at coordinate 64,384 of APFE030235747.1, forward strand.
CCGCCCACATTTGTCGTCCTTGTGTTATTGGTTTGATAATTGCTTGATGAACTAAAAGGATAAAAGAAGAACATAAAGATAAAAGAATCATAAGTAATTATCTATATAAGAAAATCTTTCTGCCTTTCTGATTTTCTAACAATTTTACCCTAGGAAACCCAACCTTGGGAGAAAACCCAACAACTTTTCTTAAGAGAAATAATACTTTAGCAAGGTTTACAAATCAACAATTTGTCTAGAAATTTGTGCCAAGTACAAAATCCAAATACCAATCAAAACTTGGTCAAGATAGTAGTAGGTCAATGCCAGTCAAACCAGCCAAAATGCTCAGAAGTCAACGCTAGTCAAGCAGTGAAACAGTGGTCAAACTTCATCCTTATGACCACTGTGATCAGATGCAATTGACTGAGGTCAAATTCAGTCATGTGGCTCCTATAGTCAATTGCGGTCAAGTTTGGTCCTGTAGCTCCTGTGATCAACTATGGTTAACTACAATCAAATTCGATCTTGCCACTCTTGCAATCAACTACGATTGACTACAGTCAAATTGAGAGAGAAACAACTCATTCAAAACAATCAATTTGTCCTTTTCTCCACATGTCGGGTTGTCCAAGAGGCCTCATAAAATGAAGAACCTCACTTGCTTGGTTGGAGAAAAATAACATGTCACATCATCTATATATACTACTTGAATGGGTGTAAATTAAACCAAAGGACACCCTTTCATGAGTTGGGCTGACTTGGGGCACCAAAAATAAATTTTAATTTTAATTTTCTTAGGTTGACATCAAGACCTATTTTGCATGTGGGAATACCTCTCGATGCTACACAAAAATCAACATGCATCCTACTGGATAGAATCATTTTCATTGTCCAATGTTTCTCATACAAATTCTCACGAATCTATGAGCCTTGTTTTATTGCTCACGACAGCCAAAGCATTTCTTAGATGCCCAACTTCAATTGGAAGCATACTCTAGAAGCACTTGGTGAAATAGGCATGAGATAAAAATTTAAAATGATATATAAGATAATCTTGTTAATGTCGACAATTGACGAAGAAATAGGTCAATAAGACTAGACAGTATAATTAATGGCAACTAAACTACGGGACTGTCTAAAACAATTAGGAAACTCCCAGATGCTAATATGTCATGAAAAGAAAAAAGATACAAATGACAATAACAAAAAGAGAAGAACATGACAAGCTAAGATAAGATCATTTTAGAGGCAAAAACAGATGTGAAAAACTCCAAGCAACTTGAGGCCCTAGCTCTACATCAACATCATAATTGAAAATAGAAGTATAGCTAGAGGGTGGGTAAGTAGTGTCCCTACAACTCTCAATGAATTTAAAATCACCACAAAGCACAATGATGTCAACCAGGGAATGCCTAAGAATAGGGGAGCTTCATTGTACAATCACGGGAAGAGCTTTGGATTGAATTGACCTATCTCTCCTAACATAACGCTAAAGGGGAGATTCTTATTATAGAGGCCTAGCTACATGAGCATACTTGAGGGTAGTACTCTGAAGTGAATGAGTGCGCCTCTAACGTCTTATAGAGGTACAATATCTACTAGCGATGGAAGAATCAGTCCATTGTCTCACAAATATATCACCAACTAACTCAACAACAAGGGAACCCGCCTTATACTTGGCACTTTCAACATCTAAGATACGTAGAAAGAAAGAAGGCAATGAGTTCAACAAAACCAAGCCTAGAGAGACCTTGCAAAGTTTCCTATCTAAATAACCTCCTCTTAGACACATAGAGCTAGGCATCTACAATCAAAGGGGGAGAGAATGTTGGAAGGGAAATAATATTGTCACCAATGAAAAAGGGGGAGATTGTTAATCAAGGCTGTCATTGATGTCAATATGGCATTGACTGAGATGGCAAGTATTCTCAAGATACCTGGCTCCAGATGATGACAAGGTACATGTTGAACAAACTCTTATTTGATAAAGATGCCATCAATGAAGATGTCAAGCTATTAATATGTCAAGACCCCGATTTATTGGACCATTTAAAGTCATGGAAAGAGTTGGACCTGTCGCCTATCGTCTTGCACTGCCACCTCACTTGCATAAAGTTCATAATGTATTTCATGTATCTGTATTAAAACATTACATAGCTGACCAATCTCATAACCTTCAATGGAAGGAACTGCAGGTATTGGACGAAGGAACCGTATCAGTCGAACCATTACGTATACTGGAACGTAGAGTTCGACAACTCAAAAATCGTTTAGTAGACCAAGTTAAGGTCCAATGGGACAAGTACAGCCCTGGATCAGCTATTTGGGAAGATATAGAGAACATATGTCAAAAATACCCTAATCTGTGTCAATTTTGAAGAACTTTAAACTATGTTTTGTATATATTTACTTTACTGTAAATCAGAGACTCGGAACCATTTTGAATGATCATATATAAATGTGAATTTTTATGATATAATATCTGTTTAAATTCCACTAGTACATGGATACCAAGATGGAATATGTTATTAATCTTACTAAATTATAGTTGTCAAAGTAGAGTTTAAAATATTTGAGTAATTTTGCTTCTGATGGGAATTAAGATATTATAATTATGTTTCATTTATGCGTATCAATATGATTGATGAGATAGAAATCAAAGAATAATTACATTTTAATATGAAAGTCAATGACATGAATAGAATATGGCAAAGTATGTTATACTGTAGTTGACATGTGTGAATTATACATAAGCTATTTGTTTTTTAATATGTTAATGCACATTTTATAAATGCATGGACAAGTGTTTATGATTGCAGATAATATTCGTTACCAAAATGACCACATGATGACAGAAACCTCATAACAATTAAGGCTCAAAGAGATTCTATGATAGCGTATTAACCCTAATTCTACTGGGAGTGGCGGAGGTGTTGCCCACCGTTTATCCTCCGAACCCTGGAGTCATGGGAGGACTGTGCGAATCACGCTCCCCTAGACGTGTGATGGTGACTGTTGGCTTCCTACTGGGAATCAGATCGGTATAGTTGATGTTGTCATCCTTAGAGTTTATGAATGGTTAGGTCAGTATAACTGACGCCATGCCATACTCCAGTAGAGGACGGATAGGATAGGGAGGAAGAGGTTAGGAAGGATAGGATGATTTTGTAATAGCTTGGAGACCTGATTGAAGTAAGACATGTTCATTAAAGTTGTAAACCTAAAAGTATTCAAAAACACCAATTTTATAGTGTCTTCACCTTAAATAATAATTTAACCTCGATGCACAATCCTAAGAAGAATGTACTAATTGCTATCATAAGTAATCATATAAAATAAAAACTCTAACATCGGGATGAAGTTTTCTGAAGGGGAAGTGTATGTAACGACCTATCTATAAAAGATAGATAATAAAATTAAGCTAAAGCCTATAAGATGGCTATATAAATTATATATTTCAGATTATTAATAAAAATTATATTAATAAATTAATAAAATGATTTTAAAAATATATATAATAAATTGATTAAAAGGGTACTTAGTATAATCTTATAATCTTTATATTAAAAGAAGTACTTTATTAAAACATAAAGAAATATAATTTATTAAATCATAAAAGATATATATATATACGTGACCATAAAAGAAATATCTATATGATACATGACATGGAAGGGTGTCACCAGGAGGCTAAGCGATGGGTTGTTGGTGGAAGAGCGGCCACCGCGAAGAAACTTGATATAAACCACCGAGAAGAATTTTGGAACGGAGGGGGGCAAGGAAGCAAAAGAACAAAGAAAAAGGGAAACTGAAGAAGGGAGGACATCCATAAATTGGAGTTACCAACAGGAAGAGCGCGGATTGTTCTGAGGTTTCTAAGCACGGGGGAACAGTCTGCTTCAACTAAGAAGCTTACTGGACTGAGTAGCGAGGCTCTGCTCAATTTGGCTGGGAGGATTCGGTCTTTTGGTAACCAAAGCAGGGTAACTGGAGGCGTCATTCACCGCAGGTGCACAAGGTAGCTGGAGGCATCATCAATCGCAAGTGCCCATTAGGTACCCTCAGTAGTTATGTTAGTTAATTTTGTAAGATTTCAGTAAATAAATTACAGGCTCATGAATCTGCTTTATGGTCCTTTCATTAAGATTTCAGTAAATAAATTACAGGCTCATGAATCTACTTTATGGTACTTTCATTTTGGTATCAAAGCCCAGGTTAAAACCCTTTGACCTTACAGGCCTTACACCCACCTGCGTTTTATGCCCTCGTAGGTTTGTCCTTTTAGATTTTCAGGCAGACAGGAATTTTGTTGGCATAAGCTTCACAGCTATAGAAATAGTTTTCCCTTGTCTTCATTTTTTTACGAACTGCGGTTATGGATGCCAATGTTTATTTCACCGTTAGCATCGCACTGCTTTGATAGAGGGAATTGGAAACCCTTCTTGTACCATATTCAGCACCGAAATTTATGCTACCAACACAAACAATAAATAAATCAGTTGCCATCGGGTCAAGAGTTTCTGCATGTTCAACCTTCTCTAGCTCTAAGGGTGATGAAACAGTCCCAATCTGTGTTGATCCTAAGCAAGTAGATGTAAATCGCAGTAGAACCCATGAAAGTAGCATCATTCGTGTTGCACATCGTGTTTACATTGTCAATGACCTTAAAAACCCTATCAGACTTTGCATACCGAGCCAATTTGACCCTCACTGCATCCGGAGCCGAGCGGTCCAGGTGCAAAAGATACTGGTTTCTCGGATGGTAAATGGCATTCAGTAACCTTTTCCGTCGGTCTCATTCTATCAATCCCCGCGGTTACCATTATCAAGTACATCAGCCTTTGAAACCCACCGTCGATTTGGATTTGAATTCGAACTCAAGACGTAATAGCTAGAAAATCCTTCCGGTAAAACGCCTTTGAATGTATCCCATAAATCTGGACGTACCGGCCAAGGATAAAACCAACATGACCAGGACGCTGGCAAGTAGAGGGAACATCCATTTCCTTTGAGCAAAATGGCGATGAAACGTGGATTGGTGCCACCCGACGTATGGACCCGTGGCACTATGCCTCGACACGTCAACGGTTTAAACCTGCTGGCTATGTTTGTAAATCGTAGCGCTGGAAAGATGGAGGTGTCGTGTTCAATCCGCACCGAAAAAAATATTAAAATATATATAAGACGTAATTAATTTTTATTATGTTTATATAAATAATAATTAAACAGTATCTGTTATATAAATATTAAGCTATACGATATAAATTTACGAGAATAGGAAACAGCGCATGTACGGCTCATCGTATAGCTCAATTGGCAGAGATTTTATGGTATGCTGGTCGAGACCATCGAACGTAATATATATTTAGTAATGTTTAGTTAGCACTGAACTAACAAACAGCTACTATATATTAATTTAATACACCAAAGGTATTGCATTAGTGTAAAGGCATTAAATTTAGAAAAAAAATGCAATTGCCTCATTTAAGGTTTGAATTAGAGTCACTGAACCCTTAGAAAATTCAACATGTAATGTAAAACGTATATATATATATATATGAAAATATGAAAATAGTTTGTTTATATACTTAGAAGAATACTTACTAATTTGTTACATAAGGGTGTTCAACTAATTTAATTTAAGAAATTTTCTCTTATGTTGAGCTCGGGAGGTTCGACCTTGGAACCTGCCCGAGACCTATTAAAATAGGTGAAGACAATTTAACACCTCTCTAATGCCTACCATAATTTTTAGGTAAACATTTTGAATTTCTTTTATGAAATTGCAACGAATATGTTCTAATTGATATCCCGATAGTATACATCTAAGTAACACATTCAACATCATAACTATGTGTGTCCTTCTTTAATGGTAATAGTTAGTTTGAGTTGTGATGGGTATGTTGATGATGTTCATTGTAACGAGGCATTTAATATTTTAATTTTGTGAATGTTATTTAGTAATTAATTTAGGATGTTCTACCTTAGGAATTAATAACCATACGCTTCTTTCGAAATGTAACCTTGATGTTATCATATATGTTTTCATAAATTAAACAAAAAAACAAAAAACAAAAAACCTGCTATTTCATATTAGGATAGAATACCCTGCATTAGGACAAGGAGGTCACGAGACCATCCTCCTTGACTTCGGTACCAGTAAGATCTGCCTAACAGATAAAAATAACAAAAAAAACTATACCCGTTTATTAATGTGAAATTGCAAAAAGAAAACTATATGTTAAATCCGAATGTCTACCTCAAATTTTTACAAAATTTTATTATGTACACAGGAAACACTACAATGGTAAGGACATATGAGCGATGACGACGTGATCAGGCAGCATCACCATCATTAATGCCATCGTCGTCATCATCATCATCCCCAGCGCCACCACCATCATCATCGTATCCACCGAGACCATCATCAACACCAATCGCTCTAGCACCGAAGTTGACCGTGATAATGAACTCATTGGAAGCCTTATTGGAAACATTAAAAGGGTCAACTATGGCTAAAATAAAAGAAGAACTTCAACCCTTAACAACCAATTCAGCAGAACCAAAGAATTTGAGCATAAAAGATCAAAAGAAGATATTTCTAGGGAGCTTCAGAAAATTAAACTCCTAGAATTTTCAGGAGGTCGAGCAGGTGAACGTGCTGAGGCATGGTTAAAAGGAATGAACAAATGTTTTAGATTAAGAGAATATTCCTCTTCTGCCAATAATAATGAAGAGGAAAAAAAAAAATATTGTAGTATTTCAATTAAAAGAAAATGCCTTGATTTGGTTGGGAAACCTGGAAAAACAACTACACCTCACAACAGATAATGTCCCTTGGGAATTGTTCGAGGAAAGATTCCACGCAAAGTATTTACCTCCATATTTTCAACAACAACAAGCCAGAGTCTTCCATACATTAGTTCAAGGTAATAAAACAGTGGAAGAATATGAGATAAGGTTTATGGAGCTTGTAAAATACATTCACTACTTAGATTCTGATGAACGTCAAGCTTAACGCTTCATATTTGGGTTAAATCCTCGAATCAGGGCCTTGGTGAGCATGTGGAAACGATCATCAGTAGCTGAGGCGGTAGAATGTGGCCGTTATGCAGAAGAACATCTAGAAATCAAAAAGGATGTAGGGCCAGCAGAACCTTTACAATCAGGATTTCCAGGAAAGACTCCCCGAAATTCCTTCAGGGGAGGTAGCTCTAGGCCACCTTATGGTAATAGATTTATCCCAAGAAATGTAGGAACAAGAGCTCGCATGGCAGTTAATATTATAGCTGCTGAATCGTCCAACACCAGTCCATGGACATCTCGTGGAACTACTAATAGAGGAAGAAATTCGAGAGGAAGCAACATGAGAGGACGAAACTCTTTATCTAGAAATTCACGTCCTGATTCAAGAGGACCAACGCAGGTTAATTGTTGGGGATCTGGAGGACCGCATTTTCAACGTGATTGTCCCGAAGCTTCATCAAGTATATTGCATAGGACTGGAAAGGAACCAATATCAAATAATCAAGGTAATCATAGAATTCATGCAGTAGTCAACAACGACCAAGCAGCACATCAATCCACTGTAGTGGAATCTTCAGGTATTATTAATGGTATAAAACTCAATCTTATTTAATACTGGTGCCACAGATAGTTTCATTTCGTCATATGCATTAAACAAATGTGGGTTGGCAGCTTGCAGACAAAAAGATTTCAGACAAGTAGAAATGGCCTCAGGAGAACTCCAATCCGTAGACTTAATTGTGGATCAATGCAAAATTGACCTAGGGGTCTGTACGACTAAATTGAAAGTTTATGTCACAGCCTTAAGAACTTATGATCATGTCATAGTTATGGATTGGCTAGAAGCTCATCAAGCTTGGGTACACTGTTATGGGAAAAGAATTCTAAGTATAAATGATGAAGGAGAAGCAATCCAAATTCAAGGAATCAAGAGAAAAGTATCTTTACGCTACATATCCGTAATGAAAATGAAGTGTTGCTTAAGAAAAAGTTGTCAAGCATATGTAATTCAAGAAGTAAAGAAAAAGGATCATCCTTAGAACAATATCTAGTGTTAGCTGAATTTCCGGATGTATTTCCAAAGGAACTACCAGGATTAACCCCTGTAAGAGAGCTAGGTCTCACAATAGAATTGAAACCTGGTACTCAACCCATCTCTAAAACACCTTATAGAATGATAGATCCAGAACTTCAAGAATTATAAAAACAATTGAAAGAACTATTGGATATAGGACATATTCGACCCAGTATATCACCTTGGGGTGCTCCTGTAATTTTTGTCAAAAAGAAAGATGGATCCTTAAGGTTATGCATAGATTATCGAGACTTGAATCGAGCTACAGTAAAGAATCAATATGCTATGCCTCGAATTGATGATCTTTTCGATCAAATGAAAGGAGTTGTTGTCTTTTCAAAAATTGATCTTCGATCAGGCTCTCATCAGCTAAGAATTTCAAAAAGTGATATTTCTAAGACTGCATTCCGGACACATTTCGGACATTATGAGTTTACTGTGGTACCATTTGGATTAACAAATGCACCAGCAGTATTCATGAATCTTATGAACAGTGTTTTCCGCAAGTATCTTGATCAATTTGTACAAGTCTTTTTAGATGATATACTCATCTATTCCAAGAATGAGAAAGAGCATGAAGATCATTTACGGATAGTGTTGTCTTGCCTCAGAAAACGTCAGTTGTATGGAAAATTATCCAAGTGTTCGTTCTTTCAGGAAAAGATTCATTACTTAAGTCATATCATATCAGGCAAAGGGATCTCAGTAGACCCTGATAAGGTAAAAGCAATCATGGAATGGCCAAGCCGATTACAACCCTTCAGCGTAAAGGTATTAAATATGAATGGACTGAGGAATGTAACAAAGCATTCTCTGAACTCAAAAGACTATTGACCAGTGCAACAATCTTAAGAGTCCCTGATATGGACAAAGATTTTACGTTATGTGCTGATGCATCCAAACATGGGTTAGGTGCAGTATTAATGCAAGACGGAGGAGTAATAGCATATGCCTCCAGAAAATTAAAACCTCATGAAGAACTCTATGCTACTCACGATTTAGAGTTAGCCGTTGTAGTACTAGCTTTAAATATTTGGAGGCATTATCTAGTAGGGCAAAGTTTTACGCTTAAAAGCGACCATCACAGTGTTCAATATTTGTTCACCCAAAATGACTTAAATGCCAGACAAAGACAATGGAGTGAATTCCTAAGTGAATATGACTTTGGAATATCATATGTTAAAGAAAAAGAAAATGTAGTGGCAAATGCTTTAAGCAGAAGACCCTGGATATTCTCCCCCATATCTATCAAATTAGACTTAAGGCAACGAGTACTAGAACATCTCATAAAGGATAGCTGGTATTTAAAAGTAAGATCTAGTCTTGTCTAAATTTGAAGGAAATGAACTAGAAGATGATGGAATATTACAATTTCATGGAAGGATGTATATTCTTGATAATAAGCATCTTTGAGACACCATCTTTAAGGAAGCCCACGGAGTAGTATATTGTGCACATCCTGGAGTAAAGAAATGTATACGGATACTAAGAAACTTTTCTTCTGGTCGATCACGAAACGTGATATCGTTCAATTTGTTGCAAAATGTTTGGAATGTCAACAAGTAAAAACAGATCATTGTCATCCAGCGGGTCTCTTACAACCTCACGACATTCCTATGACCAAATTGGAGACCATTTCTATGGATTTCATCACTGGACTACCTCTTACTTCTCAAAGACACAATGCCATTCTAGTAGTAGTGGATAAATTAACGAAAAGTGCACATTTCATTCCCATAAGAGATACTTATGAAATTGTTGACGTAGCTCGAATATTCAAAAATGAAATTATCATATTTCATAGAGTACCTAAAAAGATTATATCATATAGAGATTCACGATTTACTCCAAGATTCTGGACTTGCATGCAATCAGCCTTAGGAACTCAACTAAATTTGAGCACAGCTTATCATCCTGAAACTGATGGGCAAACAGAAAGGGTAAATTAGGTAATTGAAGATATGTTGAGGATTTATGTTATGGATCAGCAATCACACTGGGAAAAGTACTTATCCTTAGTCGAATTTGCATACAATAACAGTTAGCACAGTTCGATTGGAATGTCTCCATTTGAAGCATTATACGACAGACCTTGCAGAACACTGTTAAGTTGGGACAGGTTAGAAGATCGAGTGATAATAGGAGCAGAATTAATCCAAGAAATGGAAAAGCAGGGAAGACAAATTAGACAACGGTTAAAGGAAGCACAGGATAGACAAAAGAGTTATGTTGATGCTCACAAAACTGATAGGAAGTATGAAGTAGGGGATCAAGTTTTCATCCGCATGAAACCAAATAAAAGTACTATTCGATTCGGAAAAGGGACAAAGTTGTCACCCCGATTTATTGGACCATTTAAGGTCATGGAAAGAATTGGACCTATCGCCTATTGTATTGCGCTACCACCTCACTTGCATAAAGTTCGTAATGTATATCATGTATCTGTATTAAGACATTACATAGCTGACCAATCTCATAACCTTCAATGGAAGGAACTGCATGTGTCGGACGAAGGAACCGTATTTGTCGAACCATTACGTATACTGGAACGTAGAGTTTGACAACTCAGAAATCGTTTAGTAGACCAAGTTAAGGTCTAGTGGGATAGGTATAGCCCTAGATCAACTACTTGGGAAGATACAGAGAACATATGTCAACAATACCCTAATCTGTGTCAATTTTGAAGAACTTTAAACTATGTTTTGTATATATTTACTTTACTGTAAATCAGAGACTCAGAACCATTTTGAATGATCATATATAAACGTACTTTTTTATGATATAATATTTGTTTAAATTCCACTGGTACATGGATACCAAGACGGAATATGTTATTAATCTTACTAAATTATAGTTGTCAAAGTAAAGTTTAAAATATTTGAGTAATTTTGCTTCTGATGGAAATTAAGATATTATAATTTTGTTTCATTTATGCGTATCAATATGATTGATGAGATAGAAATCAAAGAATAATTACATTTTAATATGAAAGTCAATGACATGAATAGAATATGGCAAAGTATGTTACACTGTAGTTGACATGTGTGAATTATACATAAGCTATTTGTTTTTGAATATGTTAATGCACATTTTATAAATGCATGGACAAGTGTTTATGATTGCAGATAATATTCATTACCAAAATGACCACGTGATGACAGAAACCTCAGAACAATTAAGGCTCAAAGAGATTCTATGATAGGGTATTAACCCTAATTCTACTGGGAGGGGTGGAGGTGTTGCCCACCGTTTATCCTCCGAACCCTGGAGTCATGGAAGGACTGTGCGAATCACGCTCCCCTAGACATGTGATGATGACTAACAGATGCCTACTGGGAATCAGGTCGGTATACTTGACGATGTCATCCTTAGAGTTTATGAATGGTTAGATCAGTATAACTGACGCCATGCCATACTCCAGTAGAGGACGGATAGGATGGGGCGGAAGAGATTAGGAAGGATAGGATGATTTTGTAATAGCTTGGGGACCTGATTGAAGTAAGACATGTTCATTAAAGTTGTAAACCTAAAAGTATTCAAAAACACCAATTTTATAGTGTCTTCACATTAAATAATAATTTAACCTCGATGCACAATCCTAAGAAGAATGTACTAATTGCTATCATAAGTAATCATATAAAATAAAAACTCTAACTTCGAGATGAAGTTTTCTAAAGGGGGAGTGTATGTAACGACCTATCTATAAAAGATAGATACTAAAATTAAGCTAAAGCCTATAAGATGGCTATATAAATTATATATTTCAAATTATTAATAAAAATTAGATTAATAAATTAATAAAATGATTTTAAAAATATATATAATAAATTAATTAAAAAGGGTACTTAGTATAATCTTATAATCTTTATATTAAAAGAAGTACTTTATTAAAACATAAAGAAATATAATCTATTAAAATCATAAAAGAATATAATATATATATATATATATACGTGACCATAAAAAGAAATATCTATATGATACGTGACATGGAAGGGTGTCACCAGGAGGCTAAGCGATGGGCTGTTGGTGGAAGAGCGGCCACCACCAAGAAACTTGATATAAACCACCAAGAAGAATTTTGGAACGGAGGGTGGGGGGGGGAAGGAAGGAAAAGAATGGAGAAAAAGGGAAATTGAAGAAGGGAGGACATCCATAAACTGGACTTACCAACAGAAAGAGCGCGGATTGTTCTGAGGTTTCTGGGCACGGGGGAACAGTCTACTTCAACTAAGAAGCTTACTGGACTGAGTAGCGAGGTTCTGCTCAGTTTGGCTAGGTGGATTCAGTATTTTGGTAACCAAAGCAGGGTAGTTGGGGGCATCATTCACTGCAGGTGCACAGCGTATTTGGAGGCATCATCAATCGCAAGCGCACAGGTAGGTACCCTCAACAGTTATGTTAGTTAATTTTGTAAGATTTCAGTAAATAAATTACAGGCTCATGAATCTGCTTTATGGTCCTTTCACTAATGTAATCCACTTTCATGTATTTATCAATAAAGCCTGAGTACACATAAACAAGGGGAAAGGAAATCCTTACAACCTAAAAATTATTAGTGTATTTTTTGGTAAATCGAAGTTAGAAGAGATGTTAAGTTTGATGAAGCTTTATATGCCTACATGCTTGATTCAGCCTCTTTGCCATCTTTGGCCTTTAAGCCATCTTTGGCACATGTGCCATCTAGTTTTACCTCTTCTATATCGAATTTTTCTTCTCCTTATAAACCAATTGTTTCTATTATGAAGCATTCTTCTTCTTCAAGCAATGACAGTGAGAATGAAACCTCAACTCCTCATGCTCCACCTCCTCCTCTAGATGAACCTATTGAACATGAACCTACACCAACTTCATAGCTTCCACAATGGATCCATACAACCATGTAAGCAGCACGTGATCTAATTGGTGATCCGTCTTATCAATGCCAAATATGTTCACAGTTTCAATGAACTATTTCTCGTTTGGCTTAAGTTCCAAAGACTGATCCATAAACCATCGAAAAAGTTTCTAGTCGTCGAGAATGGAATGCAATAATGAAATAAAAATCAATGAGATCTGAGGGTAGTATCATTTCTTCTTCAAGAAATTTGATAACTCCATCTCCACTTTCTAGTATCTTAACCAATGATACTTTCCCTTGGTCATAAGAGAGACCCTTATTCCAACCACCCCACCCGCCACCCCCCAAACCAAACACTACAAGGATGATCACACCTTTCTTTCCCATGATTACAACAAACAATGGCACTAAGAGCAAGCAAACAACGACACCAAATCCCTAAGGCCCTGAGGGACTCTTCGTTTCACCAACAAGATCCTTATGGAGATAACATCTCACATTGCGTGTTGGCTCACACAGCACCAATATACAGTCAATATCATCTAAATCTTACCAGCATGATGCATAGTTTAGAGAGAGAGGCACTAAAGACCAACTCTTCCGGATCTACTAGCCATCTATCAAGAGTTTCCTTTCTACAACCTTGTATTTTAGAAGAAATATACACAATAATATTCTTAGCTTAAGTGAGGAAGTTGCACTTCCTCTTACTCATTCTCTAGCAATGGCAACAAGGGACGTTGAGTTTCCCTTTCATGTATTCCCATGAGACATTATTGCCAACATTTTAGTTCTCAACAGCATTAGCACTTCTTGTAGTTGCACTATAGTTTTGTAATTTTTCTCTTTCACTTACATTCTAGACCTTAGGTCTTATAGGTTACATCTACTCTTATGCTTTTGTAGGAATGGTCTTTGCACTCCCATGTTGTAACAACATCAATGTACTTACTAGTCCCATTAACCTATTTGTGTTCATTTGTTGTACACTAATAAAATTATCTTATGTTTACCTTGTCTTCTCTTAATGGAAAAAAAATACTTATGATTTAGTCCCTCTTCCATATGGAAGAAAACTTCATAGATGTGAATGGTTTTAGAAGACTAAGTATGTCATAGATGGTATTGTTAACAAACACAAGCCCTAATCAATTGCCAAAGGTTTTCTATGAGTTTGAGCCATTGACAACACTGAAACCTTAGGCCTCATTGCCAAAATGAATTCAAATCTAGCTTATCCTTACCCTTTGTGGCCTCATACTAATGGGAGGTTCATCCAATGTTTCAAAACATGAATTGACTTGACTTAGACTCGGTCAACTCAAAGAAATTCATCCCTAAGCACACTAACTCGAACAATAGCTCATTTTAGAGGGTCAGCCAATTCGATACCCAATTGTCTAAGTCAATACAGGACTCGGCTAGTTTTGTACCAAAATGGCCCTATTCCACAAGGTTTGTACCTACTCATTCAAATCAATACTTGACCCCACCATGGAAAGGTACGCGTGAATAAGTAAAATTAGCAAAAAAAGAAAGCCTACCTCCTACCAACCTAAACCCTACCGAAAAACTATAAAGAGAATCCGCCCCGCCCCCCCCAACATACACACAAAATAAATAAATTAAAAAATAAAAATAAAAATACTCTACTAGCCTCACACCTCTCTCACTAACATGGTGTGAGCATTTGGAACTTTGGAATAGCATTGAACAGTAGTGATCTAGAATGAGCTTGGAGTTGGTTTGGCAATTATCTTGGGTTGTTTGCAATGCCATTTTGATCTATTGAATATTCATGCTTACATGCTTACATGGTATATACATGAACAAACTTTGCATATTTCGTCTCTAATGGTTTGGAGTGATAATTTGAAATCTTTACAATATATTTCTACATTAAAATTTAAACATGTTATGTAATTTTTTTCTAAACCAAGTCATCGAAATCAAATCAGTCCCTCGATTGATTTCAAGTCTAAGTCCAAGCCTTAAAACATTTCTTCCATCATATGGACATCAATTCTTCCTTCCTGCATGGAGATTTGCAACAAGAAATTTATATGAAAAAACATCCTAGATATCTCAACATTGACTTTGGTATTGCCCGTAGCCTCAAGAAATCCCTCTATGGCCTCAAGCAAGCTCCTCAAGCTTGGTATTAAAAAAATAGACCAATTCCTTCTGATTTTGGCATCTAGAAGCCACTTTGACCCAAATGTATATACCAAGCCAGTAGGAGACCATGCAAAATCCAACCTTAAGAAGAAATTTGCCATGATAGACATAACGCACATGCATTATTTTATTGGCCTCCAAGTTTTGCAAATAAGGCAAGGCATCTCTCTTCCAACCTAAGTGTGCATGTGATCATCTTCACCGCTTTCACAAAGACAATTGCAAACCAGTCCCATCTTCCTTCCAAGCTGGAGTTAAAACTTCTTCCACCTGCGCCTCACCCAAAGTGGACACTATTTTCTACCTGCCCACATTAGTTGGAAAACTCTTGTATTTAACACATACTTGCCCTATCATCTCCTTTGTTGTTGGCCTCGTTGTTCGGTAAACGAAAGAACTTCATTAAAGCCATTGAAAAAGCAGTGAAGAAGATACCTAGTTATATCCGAAGAAAAATTCAGTTTGGCATACAATTTGGGGGGATCTTCAATGGTCGTTGACTTTACAGATTCCAATTGGATCAACAAACCTATTGATTGGAAGTCTCTGCAAGTTATTTTTTCCAACCTTGGCTCCTAACCTATCACTTGGGCTTGCAAGAAACAAAATGTCCTTTCCCTTTCTTTAGAAGAAGCAAGGAATCAAGTCGTTGTTTGTTTGAGACAAGAAGCTCATTGGCTTAAACAAATTCTTTCAAAGTTTGAACTCTAGCAACATCATTTGACCAGCATCTTGTGTGATAGTCAAAGCATAGCATAGTTTTAGAAACTAGAACCAGCCTTCAAACCGACCACCTATCAAACCAGATTTCGAACCGAAACCAGATTCGACAAACTAGTTTTTAAAAATATATATATAATAATTAATTTTTAGTGAAAATTTTTGTTTTTAAAATTCCAAACCATTAAAGAAAAAATATGCAAAGTTTTCTCAACTATATACCACGTAAGGGCGAATATCTCAAAATGGCATCGAGTGCAGTACATATCAGCAACAAAGTATATAAACAATGAGGCTCTAAATGGCCTCTAGAGTCCAAAAACCATGCTACAAGCTATTAGGCCATTGACCTACTACAAATCATTGATCAACATGATCACTCATAAAACTCATAACCACTAACAAGAAATGGGATCATCAATAGGCACTGCATAAACATCATCTAGCTCAAAGTCTTCAAACTCCTCGGATTCCTCAACCTTATAATATGGTAGAAAAAGATTAACACGCCAAACCACTGATTTTGGTTTGAATGAAGGGTTTGTCTCCTCAACCTTAAAATATGGGAGAAAAAGCTTAAAATGCCTAACCAGTTATTTTGGTTTGAGTGAAGAGTGTATTTTTGTTAAGGCCATGGTAGAGGAGTTCAAAAATCAATATCACAAACAGCAGAGGAGTCAACAATCAATACCACCAACATCAAGGTACATAAAAGGCTTTGTTCTTTTGAATAAATGTTAATCCCATACCCACACATGATAGAATTCAATGAAAATGGTGCATCCCTACCAATACTAACATCCTAAAAATTGTTGTGTCTATTGAATTTTGAATGGGATATGAAATACTACTTTCTCCGTGTGAAATCTGATTATGTTGGAACCACTCTATTTAAGAATTTCACATTACCATTGATTGCCAACATTGCTAGGTTTTAGTTAGGTTTTTGGTTTAGATTTAGGAGTCAGGTTTTACTGCATGACTGATTCAAGATGGGCAGGATGGGACCCGACAATTTGGACCAATTTGTATCAATTTGGCACCAAATTGGTACAAACTAGTCCATCAGTCCAGTTTGATGGTCAGTTTGACACCTGAACCTATCCAACCGACCGGTTTGACCAGTTCCAGTTCAAACTGGGTTGGTTTTTAAAAGTATGAGTTAGAGTGGCATTCAGCTCACCAAGGAGCCAGTTTAGTATCAGTGCAGCAACCACAATGACATACACATGCACTTGTTACCTTCTTCAAGATCACACCCTTGAAGTGGTGCTCTATTGTCAAATAGATTATCAATTTGTTGACATTTTGACAAAGCCACCCTCCTTCGCATTTTGTCACTTTGTAAATTATTCAATCTTATCTCAAGTTGTTCTTAAGGGGGCACGTTAGAATATCTTGACACTAAGAGCTATTTTAAGTTCAACATGTTTTAATGTGGTTTACGCTAAAGTGTGTTTTTAGTGTGTTTCTTTAGTATGGTTTTGTACTTTATTACTCCAAAGGTCACAATCATGTCTTACACTTAAGGGAGATCCAATGTTTCAAACATCTCCATGATATTAACGACTCTTAATCTAAGGCTTACACCTGATTGGTCCATGATTTCTATTTAAAAAGCATGGAGAGAAATTATCGATGATTGCACTGAGAGATGATCTTGTAAAATATTTTCTACATGTTGAAGAATGTAACTAGTGTCGGTCTTCATAATTGTATTTGAGTCATAATGTAATGTATTTGTCAAAAGAAAAAAAAAAAGAAATAAAATAAATTGACTTATTAAAGCATAGGTTTCATGCTTCGATCAATGGTTCATAGGTCAAAGCCTTCATTGTAGGATTCTAGGGTTTATGTCAAGTGTCCTTGTCTTTGCCATAATGTAGAAGACCCTTGTTGGGCTTCATCTGTCAAGAAAGAAATTTTTTGATGTAAAATAGGTCATTTAGGCCTCCTCCACCAAGTCGGCCTCAACCTGGACAAGTCAGCCTCAACCTTGACAAATCGGCCTAATTGAGGGGTAGAATCTACTATATAAAGGCAGCAATTCAACCTCAATTGGAGGACAAGACACTTAAGCGCAACTACAGGAATTCGGGTGTCATTATAGGAATTTAGGTGTAATTACAGGAATTCGAGTGTGATTATAGGAATTCGCAACTACAGTAATTCGAGTGTGATTACAGGAATTCACGTATAATTGTAGGAAATTGAAGTTGCAGGACAAGTCGAAATTTTGAAGTTGTTGGGGGTCGAGGTTCTAGATTGTTGTTGGGTTGTAGATGTTAAACAAGAAGGGACTACTGAAGTTTGTTCAATCATCTTGAAAATCCAATTTGGTGGAGGAGGAAGGTCTTTCGGGTCTAAGGTCTTGATCTATCTCGATTTGATTTACTAGTGGAAGAGTTTGACTGGGTTTTCCCCTATAGAGGGGTTTTAGCCCCTACTAAGAGCCTACATTGGTCTCGTTGATCTTCATGTTTTTTTTTTATGATTGCTTGATCAAACAAAGATAAAAGAAGAACACAAGAAAGTTAATAAGAACACAAAGATATCACAAGTAATTATCAACATAAGAAAATCTTTCTACCTTTCCAATTATCTAACACTACATTTATTAATTTCCCAGTTATCATGCATGGTTACCCTCCTTCAAGATTTTAACCACAGAATATTTTGTCTATATGTGAGCATTTGTCTTAAGATATTTGAAACTTTGACCTGTGTGAATACACCATGTGTTCCCAAATAAGGCAGCAAGTTGCTCTTCCTTGATTCCACATTCCTGCTTAAGTTTTGCAAGACCTATGATGGCATACTTTTGTTGGAATTTTGAGTAGCTCAGAAGGTATTTCCGAGAGAAATAAACACAACAAAAGTGAGTTGGTTGAGCAAGTTACTCAAGTGGTTAGGTTTTGACCCAACATTGTGGGCATGAGACCTAAGTTAATTAATTTTATTCTAATTTATGGTTAAAAGGTTGAGTGGACAAAACCTTAAAGGACCAAGGGTTCACTAAACAACCTAAAGGAAAACAATAAATAGGAGGCCAAAGGAAAGGACTAGAAACACAAGCGGAGAAGGACTTTCACTTGTAGAGAGAGGAAGGCTAAAGGACCTAGCCACAGATCTGCCTTAGAGGAGCCATAGTAGCAAGGAGGCCATGTTTGGTACACTAAGGCAATGCCGAGTTCACTTGCAAAGTCAAGCGAGCCAGCAGGAGAAGGATCGAGACCTAGCTGAGGCGGGCCTAGGGTTTACAGGCCTAGACCTGAGTGCTTGAAGGTTAGATTTGCAAGAAGAAAGTCGAATCTGAGTGTTGGATAGTCAGATTTGCAGGAAGAAAGTTTGATTTGAAGAAAAACAATAAATAGGAGGCCAAAGGAAAGGCCTAGAAACACAAGCGGAGAAGGACTTTCACTTGTGGAGACAGGAAGGTTAAAGGACACAGCCATAGATCTGCCTTAGAGGAGCCACAGTAGCAAGGAGGCCATGTCTGATAGACCAAGGCAACGTCGAGTTCACTTGCAAAGTCAAGCGAGCCAATAGGAGAAGGATCAAGGCCTAGCTGAGCCAGGCCTAGGGTTTACAGGCCTTAGATCTGAGTACTTGACGGACAGATTTGCAAGAAGAAAGTTAGATCTGAGTGTTGGATACTCAGATTTGCAGGAAGAAAGTTTGATCTGAGTGCTAGAAGGTCAGATCTGCAAAAAGAAAGTCAGAGTGTTGGAGGGTCAGAACTGCAAGAAGAAAGTTAGATATGTGATCTGAATAAGCAAATCTAGCAGATTGAGAAATTGTAACGTGATTGCAGAAGGACCAGTGAAACAAGACTCGTTGATCAATTGCGACTAATCGTGAGTCAGAATCTGCTCGCCTTCCAAATGATCTGATCCAAGACTCTGTGAGTCAAACTCGTGTTGACCAAGTTTACCTTATGGTCAACGCGAATTTGACTCGTGACTCGTTGATTAAAGTCGATTCCTGCGATTATTCTTGATTTATTCGATTTCTAGCATTGACTAGGTGAGCACGGATTTCATAGGCAAGGTTACTTAGGAGCGGGAGCGGGAGCGACATTTTCTGTTATGTAAAAATTATTTGATTTTAGGTTAATTAGACAAAAGGGCATGATCTTATGATCATGCCCTTTCGTCTAATTAACCTAGAATTAAATAATTTTTACATAACATTGCCTTCCTCTCAAAAGAATGCTTTGTCCTCAAAGCATACGTAACGACGAATGTTGTTGACAAAATGATTCATTCTCCCAAGAAGCTTCTTCTTCGGGTAATTCCTTCCACTTGATCAGGTATTCCTTGATTGTACGATGTCGAAGCTTTCCTTCTCTAGTAGATAAGATACCTTTTGGTTCTAGAATGACCCTTCCCTCATCATCCAGGGATGGAAGCGTTGTTTGCGCTGATTGATGGTCGCTTAGTGCCCTTTTAAGGCAGGAGACATGGAAGACATTGTGAACACGACTTTTCTCTGGAAGGCTTAAACCATACGCAACTTCGCTGATCTTTTTGTTGATCTGATAAGGTCTATAGAACTTTGGTGCCAATTTGTTTTCTCCTTTTTGTTTTAAGGACAATTGTTTGTATGGTTGGAGCTTGACAAACACCCATTCTCCGACTTCAAACTCTCTTTCGGTTCTGTTTTGGTTTGCTTGTTGCTTCATATGATTCCTCGCATTATTCAAGTTTTCTTTCAGTATTTGGACGCTTTTTTGGGTTTCTTCTAGTTGATTTTTAGCAACAGGTATATTTGTCTGGACAATAGCTAGATCCTTCCATTTTGGGGGTTCATATCCATACAAAGCTTGAAATGGCGTCATTTTTGCTGACGTATGATAAGTAGAATTATACCACCACTCAGCGAGATGTAACCATTGAGCCCACTTATTTTGTTTTTCAGTATCGTAGCAACGTAGGTAGGCCTCCAAACATTTATTGACAACCTCTGTTTGTCCATTTGTTTGAAGATGATAAGTGGAACTCATATTTAGGTAGGTTCCTATGTGGTTGAACAACTCCTTCCAGAAATTACCTTTGAATTTGGCATCTCTATCATTCACAATGACTTTCGGAAAACCGTGTAACTTATATATATTTTTGCAAAATATTTCAGCGATTTCGTTCATTTGGTATAATTTCTTAATTGCCATAAAGTGAGCATATTTGGTGAGTCTGTCGACCACTACAAAAATCTTGTCCTTGCCTTCAAATATTGGTAATCCTTCGATAAAGTCCATCAAAATTTCTTCATATTTCTAATTTGGAATGTTTAATGGGTGAAGTAATCCCGGTGTCGTAATATTTTCACTTTTATTCCTTTGACATGTGTCACACTCTACTACATACTTCTGAATATCGCGACCCATTCCTTTCCAAAAGAAGGATTGATGTGCATTGTAGTAAGTCTTAAAGAATCCTACATGTCCAGTTGACGGTGAATCATGTGACTCCTTGAGTATCTTAAATTTAAACTTGGAGTTTGCATTTAGATAGATTCTTCCATTGTACCATAGAATATCATTTTTCCATTCAAATTTTGAGTTGTTGGGAAGGTTATTGATTATTGTTGTTATTTTTGGATCCTTGGCATACTCACTTCAAATCTCATTAAGCCATTCAAGAACAACAACCGAGATTGCAAGTAGTGTTGGTTCTTCGTCTTTCCTAGATAGGGCATCTGCTACTACATTGTCTTTTCCGCTTTTATGTAGTATTTCCATGTCAAAGGCGGCAATTTTTTCAATCCATTTTTGTTGTTCTTCAGGAAGTGTTTTTTGTTGAAGGAGATTCTGGAGACTGTTATGGTCTATTCGAATGGAGAACTTACTTCCCAAAAGATATTGCCTCCACTTAGCTAGTGCATGCATAATAGCGAGCATTTCTTTGTTGTATGTGGACTTGAGGCATTCTCTTTTATTGAGCTTCCTACTTTCAAAAGCTATTGGATTCCCTTCTTTCATTAACACTGCACCTATACCAAATCTGAAAGCATCACACTCAATGATAAATGGTTTAGACAAATCTGGTGTTTCCAATACCGGGGCATTAGACATAACTTCCTTTAATTTTTCAAAACACCTTCCTGCTTCCTCATCCCATAGAAATGAATTCTTCTTTAAAAGGTTTGTCAAAGGTGCAACTATATGTGCATAGCTTTTAATAAACCTTCGGTAATATCCCGTCAAACCTAAGAACCCTCTTAGCTTGGATACATTAACAGGTTGGTCCATTCTTTTATAGCTTTGATTTTATTAGGATCCACCTTTACGCCTTCATGGGATATAATGTGTCCAAGGTATTCTACTTCTTCCTTTCCGAAGGTGCATTTGGATTTTTTTGCATAAAACTAGTGCTCTTTTAGTAGTGTAAGAACTTTATCCAGATGTTGTAAGTGCTCCTTCCAAGTTTTACTGTAAATTAGTATATCATCAAAGAATACTAATACAAACTTCCTAAGATGTGGACGAAATAATTCGTTCATAGTTGCTTGAAACATTGTTGGTGCATTGGTTAACCCAAACGGCATTACTTTAAATTCATAGTGACCTTCTTGTGTCCGGAATGTCGTTTTTGGTATGTCTTCCAATCTGATTCTGATTTGATAGTAGCCTGACCTTAAGTCCAATTTTGAGAAGTATTTTGCGCCATGTAGCTCATCCAACATTTCATCCATAAAGGGAATTGGGAACTTGTTTTTAATTGTTATTTCGTTCAATCCTCTATAATCAATGCATAGACTGAATGAACCATCCTTCTTCCTTACCAATACCACTGGAGCAGCATACTGACTTTTACTTTTCGAGATGATCCCACACTTTAAAAGGTCTTGGATGTATCTCTCAATTTCCATTTTTTGGTGATGTGGATATCGGTATGGCTTGATGTTGACGGGGTCTGATCCTTCTTTGACTTCTATTGTATGCTCAATTTCCCTGTTAGGAGGCATTTTCATAGGCAGGCTTTGAAATGCTTTTTCATGCTTCTAAATTAGATCTTGGATCTCTAGTGACTCTTCACTGATCATATTTGCAGATAACATTTCTAATTGGTGACATTGTACTACATAAGAGGGTGCTCCTTTTCGAATCATCTTCATCATCTGAGATGATGATACATTTTGATTCTCTGGTGCTTGGAATCCGTGTAATTTATACCTCTGGCCTCCCCATTTAAATCTTATGAATTGTACTTGATGGTTGGCAGCATAAGTGCCTAGAGTTCATAGCCATTAGATACCTAAGACTACATCTACTCCACCTAATGGTACCGTGAAGAACGGAGACTCTAAATTAAAGTCTTGAATCTACAATTTGACCTTATGGCATTTCCCAACTTTTTCAATCTTCTTACCGTCAACTACCATCACCATCATGTTTGGTAAGGGAAATGAAAAAATATTGAGTCTCTTTGCCACAGTTGCATCTAAAAAAAAGTGGGTGCTACCAGAGTCAATGAGAACCATTACGTTGTTCTTCTTTATATGTCCTTTCAACTTTAAAGTCTGAGGTTGTGATATACCTGTCATAGCCGATAGTGACACTTGCGGAATACTTCCATCATCTAATTCTCGTGAGAATTCTAGGGCATCTTCTGTTTCTTCTATATTAGACTCTTCACTATTTGAATCATTAGTTGCTTCACAATTATATAGGTTCTTTGATTCTTTTCCCTTAGCACACCTATGTTTGGGGTCCCACTTCTCACCACAGCGTTTGCATTTGCCTTCTTTTATCCTTTGTATTTCCACATTAGGTTTTTCACCTCCACGATGATGTAGTGGAACATATCTTGTATTATTTGAATCCACAGACTAGGGTACTCTTCATCTTGATTATACTTTTTCCGGTTTTGACCACAGTGTTTGTTCAAATTTCTTTTCAGCAGTTTTTGCTTTTCGTCTTGCTACTTCTATTGACTTAATGTCATGAAGGTCAAGTTCTACTTGTAAATGAGTTTAAGTCCGAAGATGTATGATTGAACTAAACAAGACTTTGATAACCCAAGTACTCATGTCACTAAGGTTTCCCATTCTTGAGTGTACTCATCCACACTTCCTTTTTGACGTAATTTGATGAGTGATGAAAAAAACTCTTCTTCCCTTACACCTTGGAATCTTTCAAAGAATGCATCATTAAATTTCCTCCAACTGATAGCGATTGTCGTCTTCTTCCACCACATATACCAAGTATATGCTTCTCCTTCCATTTTCATGGATGCATGCCTAAGCCTTTCGTCATCATCGTTGATGTCATGAATCTCTAAGTATTCTTCTGCTTTATTTATCCATGCAACACTGTATTTTTCGTTTCCATCGAATTTAGGCATCTCGACTTTCGCCCTTCACTGATATGTTGCTAATGGTTGAGCGAAAAAAGGATGTTGATTGGTAACTGTATTCCAGAGTTGCTTATTTGAAAAAATCGCATTACTATTTTCTTGGTGGGGCATTGCTGATTTTTTTTGGAGATTCAGCTTTTTGAGAATCTGTTGATTTGGTTGAGTCTAATGAATTGTGCTCTAGATTTTCTCCCTCTTCTTGGAGTAGTTGTTCGGGTGTAATATCATGCTTTCTACACAAGTGGTTCAGCAATGCCAAGCTCTGTTTTTTATTTATTTCGGTTTGGCTATGGTTCTACCACATCTGTAGTTCTATTCGATTTGTCGTGTCCTAAAGCCTCTTGATATCGTCAACATGCCCATTAAACTTATTCTAGAAATCAACTAATTTTTTATTGAAATCATCGGAGTGGTTAGTAATCCTATTCTCCAATTCAATCAATTTTTTATTGAAATCGACCATTGACATTAACATGGAGCGAGTTTGCGAGGGTGAAAATTTCTCTGCCAGCTTTTTTTTTGTTAATAATTAATTAAATTAATTAATTAAATTAATATATGACATAAGTTTTTTTTAATTAATTAATTAAATTAACGTATATATAACGTATAATTAAATTAAAGTTATATATTAAAAATATAACTTATATATATATATATATAATATTATATATATATATATTATATAATATATATATATATATAATAATATATATATATATATATCATACGCGGACAGTCACGTCTGGCTGAATGGTCACCTCGTGGCAGATATCACCTCCCGACAGTCACGTTTAACCTTTGTGCGGATATCACTGCAAGCCTACCGCAATGGAAAAGGGACCACGGTGTGAGTTTGGCAGCGGATGGAAAGGCGGAAGCAGCAATCTTCCGGGCGAATGGACAGCGGACGGGGGTGACAAAGGCAACAGTCTTCCGAGCGGATAGCGTGACTAGGATGCAGACGATAAGGATGCAGTGGAGCAGGGATGTTGTCAAACTATTAGACAAAGCGGAGATATGTGATAAAGAGTCAGACTATTGGAGAAAGCGGAAATACGATGCGGGGATGCATTGACAGGGAATATAGGCGGTGGACAGAACAAATGAAGATGACAGATTTGAGGGCAATTTGTACGAGCAACGGATGTGGCGCAATGGTGGCTCTGATACCAGATGAAGCATAAAAACTCAGAAATGGTATAAAACATATACATTTTATGAATTAGTTGAATGATGATTGTTTACAGTGAGGGTCCCTAGCTTATACTCTGCCATGGGCACCCTTTTGGGAAAGGGCATGATCTTATGATCGTGCCCTTTTGTCTAATTAACCTAAAATTAAATAATTTTTACATAACATTTTCAGAAGCTCCCGGTGCGGGAGCAAATCAAGGAGTGAATTTTTAATAATATATATATATATATATATATTTTATATTTTTATGCATATATGTCAACAAATGCAGGTAGAATGATGCATTAGATATAAAAGGCATAAAAACATAGATTGAACCATATAACATCAATCATCTATAAGTTATAATCTTCATCAAACACGTCCACAAGTTAGTAACACACAACATATTGAGTTTCACGATTCATCAATTTTAAATTTTGAAGCTTTCAAAATTCAATATATAACATTTATTATCATTGATCACCAAAGTTGTACTTGTAAGCTAAGTGTAATCATTACAACAAAGAATATCTAACATGAAATGAAATGTTATAAAATGAAATGTAATGAAACAACTTTCAACTTTCACGAAGCATCATATTCATAATTCATTACCAATGAGTTACAATTGCCAACTTCAAACTTCAAACTTAAATTGTCATATATTGTTTACAAAAAATATCATAATAAATATGAAAGAGTCAACTATTATAAAAACTACTATAAACTAGAAAAGACAAGTAAATCAATTATCTATTGCTAATGATTGGGCCTCTTGCCACCACGAGAAATGTCTAAATTTTTAGTCTTATTGGAAAATCAGTATTTGTCATTAATATCACCCTCTAAGCATTAATATCCAGAGGTATCTTTGTCATTAATATCACCCTCGAAGCATTAATATCCAGAGGTATCTTTGTCATTACCTCTAGATCTGTATAGGGATCTTTGTCATTAATATCACCCTCTAAGCATTAATATCCAGAGGTATCTTTGTCATTACCTCTAGATCTGTATAGGGATCTTTGTCATTACTATCACCCTCTAAGCATTAATATCCAAAGGTATCTCTGTCATTACTTCTAGATCTGTATAGGGATCTTTGTCATTGATATCACCCTCTAAGCATTAGAATATGATAGAAATAACATAGCCTGTCAAATCAAGATTTGTTTGAGTGATGGGTACATTTTTAGTAGGGTCATGATAGAGGAGTTCAGCAACCAATGTCACTAACATCAAGGTACATAAAGGGATTGGTGTTTTTGATTAAATACGAGTTCTATACCCTAATACATAACAAAATCCAATGGAAACATTGCAATCCCCCCAATCCTGAAATCCTTAAAAACTAATAAGTCTGCTGGATTTTGAATGAGATCTAAAATTCTACTTTCTCCATGTGAAATCCAATGAGGTCGAAACCACTCTCAAACATCTTGAGTCATTTCATGGTAATGTTAAAAATTTAAGTAAAAGGATGACATGAAAATTAAGGAGAATGTCACTTCTACTTTAAGAATTAACATTACCATGAATCGCATATCAATATTAGGGTCATAGGCTTAATCATTAGGTTGCCCCACTCAAAAATTATTTGTTTCTTTGAAAAAAATTGCATTTGGAATGTTCAAAGGTTTTTCAAGGTTGTTCCCAAATTCACTTGAATTGTTCAAGCCCGCAACTCATACGCTGATACCTTCAGTACTCAGAGACCACTCACTATTACACAGTCGACTCCATATCAAGTAGTCACCAGCGTGAACCTCTATCCAAACTCTAGACTCCAAACCAGTGTGTGCTCTATCCAGAGTCGAAACTCCAGACTCCATATCAGCCCTCAAGCAGTGGCGCATTGCCTTCAACGCGTGTTACCTTCAGACTTAGCCGCTTTCCAGTGAGAGCAATTGAGGTACATTGTCTATTCGATCACTTAACCATTCTAGATGGCACCACACTTGAGAGAACTTAAACATGTAGATTCGCAAGCTCCATAATATTGGCTCAACTTCGAGCCACCAACTGAAATTGCAACACAAATTTTGTAATCGAAAGACAAAAACGAGAATGTTTCACACAGCTTAAGCTGCCAAATAGTGAAGTGGCCCGTGGGCACAGCATATTGTTTTAAAATTTGTACGTCGAGACATTCAGTACTAAGAGACCACTCACTATTACACAGTCGACTCGATATCGAGCAGTCGCCAGCGTGAGCCTCTGTCCAAAGTCTAGACTCCAAGCCAGCATGTGCTTTGTCCAGAGTCCAAACTCCAGACTCCATATCAACCCTCAGGCAATCGCGCATTTCTTTCAACATGCGTTACCTTCAAGCTTAGCCACTTTCCAATGAGAGCAATTGAGTATGTTGTCTATTCTATCCCTTAACCATTCTAGATGGCACCACACTTTAGAGAACTTAAACATGTAGATTTGTGAACTCCATAGTATTGGCTCAACTTCGAACCACCAACTGAAATTGCAACACATTTTGTAATTGGAAAACAAAAATGAGAAAGTGTGAGACAGCTTAAGCTACCAAACAGTGAAGTGGCCTGTGGGCATAGCATATTGTTTAAAATTTATACTTCGAAAAGTTGTATACTTTAAAGTTTTAAACATATTTGAAGATCCAAATTATGTATTTCTAGAGGGGTTGCTTTTATTGTTTTGGGGGGAATCTGTTTTTAGAGAGGTTGTTGTTTGAAATAAATTTGAATGTTGTCTGAATGAATTATGAACTTATAAGAAGTATCTTTTTTGTTTAGTAATCCATGTCTAAAGAAAGGTAATCACAAAGGGTTGGAATTTCTTATATTATTTGAATAGTTGTTTGGGTATTAAATTTATTTGTTAATAGTATTTTCTTTAGGTAGCATTTCCTCATATATACCTAATTGTGTTTCAACTTTCAACTTTCAAGTCAAAATGATATAGCAGGTTGAAATTTGCCTGTGTTGTTGGACAGATTCCTCTTTCATCTTAAACACAACCTCATATCCTATAAAAGTTAAAGTCAACCCTCCTTTTTGCAAAGTTATATATGGCATTTTTTATTTTAATTTTTTATTGTCTTTTACAAGAGCCAAATTAAACAAAAGGCACAACTCCAAATCTTAACAGAAGCCACAATTTAAACACAAGTCCAAAACATGAACAATGTCGAGCGAGAAGAACTTTGCTTGGGCTTATTGTGAAAAAATTCCCGAAGACCCCAAGCTCCTTTGTAAACTTTGCAAATCGAAATATAGTGGAGGCATTTATAGATTCAAGTACCATCTTGCCCAGATACCCGACCATGATATAGGTCTCTGCAACAAGGCTGACGAAAATGTCAAACGCCATGTAATCTTGGCCCTTGATATGTTGAGTCAGCATAATGCCAAGAAAGCTACGCCAAATAAAGAAATAGGAACTCTTGGAGCTGACCATTCTTCTTCCAATACCCCCTTCTCATCTCCCTCTGTTGAATCCTCAATGTCATGCCCAAGTTTCCCACACATGCCTCCAAGTCCAAGTCAAACTCAAGGCCAAATGAATCATCATGCATTCAACACTAGAGGTGGAAAAATAAACACTTTTTTTGCTCCCCGCATAAAACTCAGTTCCCAACCTACCTTGGATGCCATTGGTTAGAAAAAAATAATCCATAGTTAGGCAAGGAAAGCCACTACTAACTTTTGGGACTATTCTGACCAACATTGCACGAAGCAGGGAGGAAGCGAGGACACAAAAGTGTCATTTCACAAAAATCTAGGAAGCGAAGCATCTACTATATATATGTATATATTTTTTTATATTTTTTTTCATTTATATTAAAAAAACATCCAAAATACCAAATTAGTTGTAGAAGACATGAAAACATGCATATTTTTACATAAACCAAGATAAATATGGCATCCATTTTATATCATTGATTAATTATTCCAGCATCAACCATCTATAATCTAGATTCCTCTTCTCTTCTCTAGCCTTTGCCTCTACTTCAATTCTATAGGGATTTTAGTCAACATTGCCTAATTTTGATCAAACAGCTTAATCCAAGCCTTATAATATGGTAGAGATAGCTTAACATGCCTAATCAGTAATTTTGACTTGAGTGAAGGGTACATAATTACTAAGGCCATGAAAAAGGAGTTGAACAATCAATAACACCAACACTGGGGTACATATAGGGCTTGATGCTCTTGATTAAATGGTAATCACATGCCCTCATACATGATATAATCCAATGAAATGCCACAATCCCATTGATCCTGAAAACTGTTAAGTCTGTTGGATTTTGAATGGGATATGAAATTTTATTTTCTCCATATGAAGTTTGATGAGGTTGGAACCACTCTGAAACATCATGAGTCATTTCATGGTAATGTAAAACTTTAAGTAAAAGGATGGAAATGAAAGATGAAGGAGAATGTCACTTTTACTTTAAGAATTTAACATTACCATTAGGGAGCATCTAGGAAGCGTCTAGGGAGCATCAAAGAGCACCTTGGAAGTATTCGAAAAGTGTATTTCCTCACATAACAGTTCGAAATTTCCAAAATAAAAAAAGCCCCGCAGAACCGTGCGAACCGTCAACCTTCTCTCGGATTTGCTCGCGATCCGCGGTGGATATACGCCCAAACCTCCACAAATCCTTACCCGATCCTTTCTGCGTCCGCAGATCAGGTCCCCACGGATCCAATTTTCCAGGAATCACCAAAAAAAGGCGGAACCGTGTATCCGATTTTCTGATCCGCAATTCCGTCGAAGGATCAGTGGCAGATCCATATGGGACGTGTATCTACCTACGAATCCTTAGGGGGGATGGTTCCTGCAACACTAATTCTGACATACCGTCCCACTACGCCAAAAGTCCTTATTAGAAAGCTTGATTAATGCAGTTGTTATTGCAGGTCCAGGGTTCAAAGCCCCTTCATCAGAGAGCCTTAGGACAAATTTGTTGTTAGAGAGTGTTGAAGATGTCATGCTTGTGTTATCTGAGTTTCGTTCATCGTGGATAGAAACAGGGTGCACCATCATGAGTTATGGATGGACATATCAGAGGAATGAACTTTAATTGATTTCCTTGTATCTTGTCCAGTGGGCACAATGTTTCTCAAATTAGTGGATGCCTCAGACAAGGTTAAGACTGCCCAACTTATTTATGAAATGGAAGAAATCGTTCAAGAAGTGGGAGAAGAACATGTAAAAATTGTCACCAATAATGCAGCTAATTATATGGTTGCTAGTAGACTTTTTGAGATTAGACACCCCACTATTTTTTGGACCCCTTGTGCTTCCCATTGCATAGATTTAATGCATGAGGGCATTGGTAAGATTCATTGGAAACATGAGGTTGTGGAGAAGGCAAAATCCATAACCAAATACTTGTGCAACCACACTATTGTCCTAAACACCATGAGAAAATACACTGAAGGTGACAAACCTGCTATGGGTTAAATTTATGAGGCAATGGATCTTGCAAAGGAGGCCATTAAAAGAAGATATGGGGATGAGGAGGCAAAGTATATGGCTCTTTGGGACATTATTGATGCATGTTGAGATAGGAAATTGCATTCCCCCTTACATGCAACTGGGTACTTAAACCCACAGTATTTTTATGATAAGAGCAAATTTAATGAGGATGGGGAGGTTGGTAGAGAATTTATGACATGCATTAAAAGGTGCGTCCCTGATTCAAAATTTCAAAATTTCAGGGTTACAGGGCAGCGTTGACCCTTGCTGTTTAACCGAGTGTTGACTGCATTTTGGAGGCAGAAATTTGATTTTTGGAGGCTGCATTTATTGGAATAGATATCGAGAATTTTGGGACAGTTTGAAGGGGGTTGACTTCAGCGTTGACTTCAAATTTGACCACATAATTTATTGCAGTGTTTTCTCTCTCTTTTGACTGGGTTGACCAAGCTATTTTGAGTTGACTTTGACTTTCTTGGAAGGCCAAATTGATCTGTTGCTGACCAAGCTGCTTGGAGGACATTTTGGCATTGCTTTGACTAGCGTTGACTTTCTGGTTAGGGCTGCAGTTGATTGTTGTTGGCTGTTGTTTTTGACAGGACTATTTTGGACAAGTTAACTTGATATTTGTACTCTCTCTCTCTCTCCCTCTGTTGAACTATTGAATAATAATACGAAGATTTGATCAAAGGGTTTCCCCACATTGGGGTTTTTCCCTAGCATCCGCCATATCTTGTGTCCTCTTGTCTTGGCTTGTCTTCTGCACATGTTTTTATGTTCTATCTGCATTTACGATCAATGTGCTTAAGTTAATATGCTTGCTACTGGATATATTGGAAATTGGCATTGGGTTGATAAAGAACATTGAAGTAAATTGTGCTAAAGCATAGAACATACCATTGTTATCTAAAATTAACATGGCATCAGAGCTCAGGTGAAGACAAAGCCCAAGCGGGAGTGAGGAAAAGTAATCACTAAGGGAACTTGTTGGACGAGGACTTGGAACTAGTCCCAATGACGACTGCCTCTTACTTCAAATCCGAGGACAAGCTTAAGGACAAATCTAACTATCATGCATGGAAGATGTCTCTAGATTTGACATTGGAAGAAAATGATGCCATGGACTATGTCAAAGGAAGAGTAGTGGAGCCTCCTTCAAATGCATTCACAACTGCACAAACAAAGTACAAGAAAGGTGAGGTTAAAGCTAAGAAAACTACTGTTGATTATATTCATAAGCTTTTGGTTGCCTATATTTTCTATTTGGAAACATCCAAGGAGATGTATGACAAGTTAGTTGGAATGTTCAAAGTAAATAATGAAAATCAAGTTCTCTTCCTCAAAAATAAGTTGAAAGACATCACAATGGATAGAGGAGAATCCGTCCAATCCTACTTCATGAGGATTACCGAGATCAAGAATTATCTCCTATCTATTGGAGAAGTCATTGGTGAAAGGGAGCTCACTCTTATAGCACTTGGAGGCCTTACAAGAGAATGGGATGTGTTAAACACAACCATCCTCAACAATGCCAGGATTCCGGGATTTTATGAATTATTGCCTAGATGCACTCAAGAAGAAATAAGGATCATGGAAAGAGACAATCCCTCCAATGGAAGCAATCCTATTGCCTTTTCCACTCATGCTAAGAGAAAGAACAATGCTGGTCCAAGGAGACAAGGTCAAAGGTTCAAGTCAGGATTCAAAGAAGGAAGAAAAGGAAGATGCTTCAATTGTAACAGGTTTGGTCATTTCGCTAGAAATTGTCCTCACAAGAAGGATACTCCACGAGATTATGACAACAATAACAACAACTACAAAGGCAATGGCAATCAAAGGAACAACAAGTTCAACAACAAAGGAAAGAGGAATGCTCCCGCTCTGCAAAATGGAAATGGTCGTCCTGTCAAGAAGTCGAGAAACTCCAGGTATGAAGAATTTAATGTTGTAAAGCAAAAAGAATTTTATCTTATTTCTGCCCTCACCACTGCCTCTCCTCCGAATACATTGGATCATTGGTTGATTGATAGTGGTGCCTCAAGGCACTTCACTAGGTACAAAGAAGCTCTCTCTAACTTGATTGAAAAGAAGACAAATATGGAGATTATACTTGGGGATAATGCCACTTATCCCGTGAAAGGAATTGGGACTGTTACTCTTCACTTAAATCAAGGTCAAACCCTTCATTTACAAGAAGTGTTGTATGTACCTGATCTGAAAAAGAATCTGGTCTCTATTTCTGTGATGGAAGATAAAGGTTTCAAGGTGGCATTCATTGATGGGAAAGTTCGTGTTTGGCAAAGGAACCCAAGAGATGCATTCACTCTTGGATTCAAGTTTGAAGGTCTCTATCAGGTTGGAGGAAGTCAATTGGGAGCAATGACTTGTGATACTTCTCTTCAATCTGAACTATGGCACCGAAGATTTGCTCAACTTCATTTCAATGCCTTACCTGATGTAAGGAAGATGGTCATAGGTATCACTGAATTCAACTTAGATCATGAAGGTGTTTGTTAGGGTTGTGAAGCTAGAAAACATACAAGGGGACCATTCCCCTCAAGTGAAACTCAAAACACTGATATTCTTCAATTGGTCCACTCTAATCTATTATGTTATCCGTGACATCTTCAGGTGGATATTTGTACTATGTTATTTTTGTGGATGAGTTCTCTCGCAAAACATGGATCTATTTCTTAAAGAAGAAGGACGAATTGTTCAAATGGTTCCGCTCTTTCAAAGCCTTGGTCAAGAATCCAACAAAGAAGAAGATCAAAATACTGAGGACCAATAATGGGACCGTATATGAGTCAACTAAGTTCAAAGACTATTGTAGAGAAGTTGGCATTAAAAGGGAGACCACTACTGCATATACTCCTGAACAAAATGGTGTTGCCAAAAGGAAGAATCAAACTATCATAGAAGCCACCCATGCCATGCTTCATGACCAAGGTCTACCAAAGTTCTTATGGGGAGAAGATGCCAACACCGTTGTGTATGTTCAAAACAAATGCCCACATCAAGCTATGGACTTCAAGACACCCGAAGAAGTATTCACTTGTAAGAAACCTGATGTTTCTCATTTTAGAATTTTTGGTTGTCTCGTATATTTTCATATGCCAAAAGAGAAAAGAAACAAACTAGATGCATTTGGGAAGAAAGGAACGTTTGTGGGATACAGTGAAACTTCGAAGGCATATAGAATCTATGTGCCTGGTCAAAGGGAAGTTGAATTAAGTCATGATGTCACTTTCGAAGAACATTTTTCTCTTAGGAAAGTCCAAGATCTTCCTATCCCTAGGAAGGACAATAATGATGATGATGCAGGAAAGCAAGATGAACCTCCGTCTAATGATTTGATACCCGATGTTGAAGGTTCAATGGATCCCATTGTTCCACTTCCTAGTGAGCCCACTACTTCAAGAAAAAGACCTTTGTGGCTCAAAGATACTCTTGAAGATGGTGAGAAACCTATTGCACCACGGGGAACATTTCGTGAAAGCAAGAAGTCGAACAGGTACCAAGGGTACTTAGCTGCCATGAGTACCATTGTACAATTTGAGTCTTGTACATTCAAAAAAGTCGTAAAACACCAAGTTTGGAAGGATGTGATGAACGAGGAGAATGAGTTGATCATGAAGAATGATGTATAGGATGTGGTTCCTAGACCAAAGGACAAGGAAGTGGTCACTTCAAAAGGGCTCTACAAGATCAAACATGGAGTTGATGGGAGTGTTGAAAAGTTCAAGGCCTGATTTGTTGCTCGAGGCTTCTCACAAAAGCAAGGAATAGACTATGATAAGATATTTGCACCAGTTTCCCTATATACCACCATTTGTTCGATCATAGCCCTTGCTGCCTCGCAAGGATGGAGCCTTCACCAAATGGATGTCAAAATTGCCTTCTTGCATGGTTTGCTTAAGGAGGAAGTCTATGTAGAACAACCCGAGGGATTCGAAGTTCAAGATCAAAAGACACATGTATGCAGGTTTAAGAAAGCCCTCTATGAATTGAAGCAAGCCCCTAGGGCTTGGTATGAGAGGATTGATAGCTATCTTATGAAGATGGGATTTACAAGGAGAGATGTTGACCTGAACCTATACTTCAAGGTTGAAAAGGACAAGCCTCTCATTCTGGTCCTTTATGTGGATGATCTCTTTCTGACAGGTGATGACCCTCTCATTCATCAATGCAAGAAAGAGTTGTCTTTCGAATTCGAGATGAAGGACCTAGGGTTGATGAACTACTTCCTAGGGCTGGAGGTCTAGCGAAAGCCAGGTGAGATTTTCCTTTCTCAAGGAAAATACATTGTAAATCTACTTGAGAGATTGAGATGGCGGATTGCAATTTCGTGACTACTCCGATGGAACTCAACTTTAAGAAGCTATGTGGAAGTGTTGTTGGGGCCAAATTAGCGAGCCCTTTCGAGTATCGCCAACTTGTTGGGGCCCTGATGTTCTTGGTCAACTCCCGTCCTGACATATGCTTCCCTATGAACAAGTTGAGTCAATTTATGGTCGAGCCTCATCACATTCATTGGATCACTGCTAAGAATCTCCTAGATATCTCCTGGTCACAATCCACTATGGATTGAGATACATTGTCGGGAACTTGAGACTACATGGATATTCAGATGTTGAATAAGTTGGCAGTGTGGTGGATCATAAGAGCACGTCTGGGTGTTGCTTCTCTTTGGGGTCTAGTTCAATATCATGGATAAGCAGGAAGCAAAAATCAATTGCTTTAAGCATCGTCGAGGCTAAATACATTATTGCGAGTATGGCCTGTTGTGAAGCAGTTTGGTTGAGGAAGCTCTTCAGTGAGCTATTTGAGCACGTGCTAGATACCACCGTGATCTTTTGCGACAACCAGAGTGGGATTCGCCTATCAGAGAATCTCGTGTTCCATGGCCGCTCCAAGCACATTGATATCAGGTACCACTTTATCTCAGATATGGTACAACGAGGAGCAATAAGGCTCCAACACATTAGAACAGATGAGCAGGTCACAGGCATTCTCACGAAGCCTTTGGGGAAGGTCGAATTCTTAACCTTCCAAGAGAGACTTGGAGTCGTGGAACGACCCTCCTACGAGGGTCTCGTATAAGTTGAACACTGAGATCTAGGAGCTCCTAGGGGCTTGGGGTACTTCTTGGAGCTATGAGCGACCATAGGGTGAGTGGTTCACCTTTCCCTAGTGGTGTACTATGTATAGGGTGAGTGGTTCACCTTCCCCTACCCGAGCACATGTATCTAGGGTGCGTGGTTCACCTTCCCCTATGATTGACATATGCATAGAATGAGTGGTTCACCTTCTCCTATGGCATATGAGCAAGGATGATTGGTTCACCTTCTCCTGCTGATGCCCCTGCACACATCCTACCCATAGAGTCTAGGACTCCTAGGAAGTACCTCTCATCTAGCCAAAGAGTTGGGAAAAGATGGTTAGGGACCATAGCACTATTGATGGACGCATCATGTACTGTCGTACTCCCTATGACTAGGATGCATGGTGTTCAACAACTTGATTTGGGATCAAGCACTGACTTTTGTCAGTGGAGCGTGGGATGATCTTATGACTCACTCTCGATCACTTCTTCTTATTATTAATTCATGGTTCAACAGAGCAGAGCAAGGAAGTGATGACAGGGATGGTATAGGACGACAGGATGGCATGATGAAAGATGGATTAGCAAGTAGAATTCTCCCTAGTTGAGAATGAGTGTTAAAATTGGCAACTAGGGCCAAATTCCACCTTAGGACAACTCATATGATGGAGATGATTATTTCATTGGATTCTTCTTTTCGAGAGGTCCAATTTTGATATAAATATCATCTCATTCTGACAAGCAGAAATGGGATTTTGAATGTATTCTCTCTCATGCACAAATTGTCAAGGTCAGCTTCAGTATAATGTAGGCTCAAAATCCCAATAGATGTGTCTCCTCACCCTCATTGAAGTGTATAAATAGGGGTGACCTCTCTCCTCATTTGGACATCACTCATCTCATCACATATCTCTCTCTCTCCTCTCTTGATTGGTTCGTACAACTTGGAGGCAAGCTTCTCTACTTCGCACGTGTGAAAGGAGGACGAATTTTTGGATTGTTTTGATGCCCGAAAATTTCAAGGTTTCAGGGCAGTGTTGACCCTTGCTATTTGTTCGAGTGTTGACTGCGTTTTAAAGGCATAAATTTGATTTTTGGAGGCCACATTTATTGGCACAAATATCGAGAAGTTTGGGATAGTTTGACTGCGGTTGACTTCAGATTTGAACACAGAATTTACAACAGTGGTTTCTCTCTCCTTTGACTAGGTTGACCGAACTGTTTTGAGCTAACTATGAATCTTTTGGTAGGCCGAATTGATCTATTGTTGACTGAGCTTCTTGGAGAACATTTTTGTGTTGCTTTGACCAGCGTTGACTTTATGGTTAGGGCTATAGTTGACTGTTGATTTTGACAGGACTGTTTTGGGCAACTTAACTTGATATTTGTACTCCCTTTGTTGAACTATTGAATAATAAGAAGATTTAATCAAAGGGTTTCCCGACATTGGGGTTTCTCCCTGGCATTCGCTATATCTTGTGTCCTCTTGTCTTGGCTTGTCTTCTGTACATGTTTTATGTTCTATCTACATTTACTATCAATCTGTTTAAGTTAATGTGATTGCTACTGGGTATATTGGAAATTGTCATTGGGCTGATAAAGAACGTTGAAGTAAATTGTGCTAAAGCATAGAACATACCATTGTTATCTAAAATTAACAAATATCAATGAAAAATGTTTTTTTTTTTTAATTCAATATATGTGTATATCTTTATTTATTGAATTCACTGATTTTTTCCCGATTTTTTCTCAATCAAATTAAAACTCTCCACTCTTTTGCTTCATCGATTTATTGTCGATTCTGAATCTGGTAACATTGAGAAGGACTAGTTACCAAGGACAGCAACAATCCAAGGACCTTGAGCTAAGGGCACTAGCTCAAGTGTGCATTTGATTTATTGGGCAGATTGAATATCCGAAGGACCAAATCTCAAGCCCTAGGTTCAGTCAAAGGACACAATGTATATTACTTTTTTATCGAGGTTTTTGAAGGGGCAAGATCCCTAGTACGAGAACCCTATGATTATTTTATTAATGGACTAATGAAGATCATGACGTAATATTCCTAATGGGAAATATTAAGTGATAACAGCAAATACAGCATAAACATATAACCATAAAACTAACACACCAGCAAAAAGACAAATTGCACCAAAAATTGTACCAAGAGTTAAGCCATTTTATTATCTGAGAAAACAAGGTACATATAAATGAAGAAGAGGAACCTGGGCTTGCTACAGCAAGCTAGTCAAGTCCCAAGTGAAATGGAGTTTCCCAAGTGCTGGAAACTACTCTCCACAAGCTCTATGCTGGCCCACTATATTCTACTACTGCTGGCTAGAATGGAACTAGTGCTTTGTGCTTCTAAATTGCTTAGAAAATTCCAGGAAATTAACTGTAGCCTCCTAACATGGAACCCAAAATAACCAAGAATATCTCACGAACCCAAGTGGTGGAAATGGTCCCAGAGTGAACTGCGCCCTTCTGCAATAATTTCTGTTGTTGGTTGTTGACTAGAACACTGATTACTGCCAAAAATATTGCCCAGAAAATTCTACAAAATTAACCCCGGACTCCTTTCAACAAACCCACAAAAACCCAGAAAGGGTCTGGGTTGAATCCACCGACCCCCGGTGACCCCCAACAAGTGCAAATCGCCAAATCTGGCCAGAAAACGCCCCATAGTTTGATATTACCGAATTATGCCCAAATCTACCACTGGCTAAATTCTGCCTTGAGGTTTACCTCCAATCTCCGACCCTTATCTCTCCATAATTCTTCTCCTTTCTTCCCTTGCGCAAGCTAACCCAGAAACCCCTACACACTTAAAAATGAAGAGAATTTCGTCCCACAAATTTGTTGCCCTTATCACCACAAAACTCCCAGCTCCAACTAAGAAAATACTCCTACAAATAACCCAGACTCCAACTCATTGTATACTGAACCACAATGAATAACTCGAATTGCCTCTATGCCTGGAAAATACGCAGAGCTAGAAATACTATTTTCAATCACGCTCAATGAAATCCCAACAATTGACTCCTTGAATTCCAACTAGGGAGGCACTCGAAGTCCTCCGAAGATGGGGTGGAATCCCGCCTGGAATTCCTATTCTAAACAACACTCAACCCTTGCGTTAAACAACTCCAGGAGAAGATGAAGTATTAAATGTAATAGTCAAAAGATGATCCACAAAATGAGTCCCTCCTCTTATATTTTCTCTCCATACTTCTAGACTCCTTTTAATATTATTTTATTGGTGGGGGCCATTTTCCACTTACTTTTTCAACCATTTTATTAAAATAATAATTTGTCGCCAATGTGCAATAAAATAATAATTGCTACATTTCTCCAAAATACTAGTTGCCACTTTTAATTAATATTACCAAAATTTGGAAAAAATCCCATGCTCACATAATTGGAGATATTACAGTCCTCCCTGCCAAAAATTGCTCGTCCTCAAGCAATGCCTGAACAAGCACTCTCTCCATTATCTGACCCAAATGGCAGTGTAAACGATATCGGAGTTCCAAATGTGCCACTGAATCATCGCAATCCCCAACACTATCTTGTCATGAAGGAGTCCCTTGATACCAGGGTCTCAAGCCATCTTGATCAACGTGAAGCACCCCTTGCTCCACTCATTGTCCAACTTGGTACAGGGCACCCGAAGCCCTCTGAATACTTTCAGTCAGTAGAGAATCATGATAATATAAAGTCTTGATCAACTCGCCGTGCATCTACTATACTGAGTCATCCATCTCATGCACTCCAAGGGTGGACTCTTGAAGATACAATCCAACCCCGGTGGAGATGAATCCTCGCCTGCATGAGCTGCCCCCGATCTCCTCCTGTTGATAATCACTCCATGCTAGTGCAATCCCCCACACCAACAGTGGATCACTAAAATCCAATGGAAGATCGGAATGATCTCCCCCTATCGAAACCAGCTCATCCCTAAGGGTAGTTGAACTGTCAAGCACTGTGACGCCAAGGTCCCATGCCCATTTGCAAGAAGAAACTATCATGTTGACCCTGTGACACTCTGGTCATGACTGACTGCCCAACATGCTCGTACCAGAGCCTCCTATCCTGTAACTCTCGGCCATAATATATGTGATGATCAAGGTTGTGCCCAACCTGCCCAAGCGACTCAACAATGACAGAGCCTATCACTCCCTAGTTGGCCGCAGTCCTGAGCAACAACCTGCCTCGCCATATGATGAAGACCTCGGTGATCCCCCATGTGTCAACCTGAGAATGAACCAAATCACCTGCTATCCTGACCGTACTCACTAAGAAATGGAGTGTCCCACCAATCAACTAGATCCCTAGATCCCGTACCCATACTAGAGGTCCACAACTCACATCCTCACTACCTGTTGTAGTGACATGCAGCTAGCTACTGGGACTCCACTTGCCTTGACTCCGACCCCTGTATGTACCCAATAGATGGGCACCAAGCATCAAGAATTTGTCTCGCGTATGACAAACTGCTCTACTCCTACCAGACCACGCAGCGAAATCTGTTATCCCAACTCCTGATGATGTACCTGGATACTACCTGGAGCCTAGGCATCCTCCTGCCAATGAGGACTACCATCCCTTGTACCTCGTGCTCACATAACACCTCGGCTTGTCCTGCCAATAGTGCACCTTGCGGCTCACTCACGGTCACCTCCCTAATCCTGCACCCATCAGCTCGTGCCCTGACCAAATGCCACCACCAAAAAGTCTCTACCTAGATACTTTGTGCCCCAACTAACTGTTTAGAGTGAGCCTCTAGTGTCCTGTTGCTCATGATGAAGGTATCAAGGGACAACATGCAACTCCTCTGTGCCTGCAAATAATGTAGAAGTGAGAGAGGCGTGCGAGTCCCCATGGATATCAATCAAATGATGCTCATCTACGTCCTCATCGATCCTTGGTGAATTATACCAATTGGCATGTTTATTGTCTCTATCAGGCAGTCTGCCTGGCAGTAACGCTCCAAAATCCCAATGGGAAATATCACACATCACTACATACGACCAAGCATCTCTGCGCTCCCCTGCATAAGAACATGTGTCTTTGTGCCCCTTGGCACACTACTACACCCAGTTGCACACCTTTGTGCACTATTGGACACCACTACCAGCCGCCATATCATCCTAAATCGTTTAGTATCCCTCTTGGGACAAAGTAGTTGTCACTCCATGCGAAACCTCGAGGTGGTGTGAATCGCTCCTCCTACTCCACAATGCAAGTCAATGCAACACGACACTCCTCCATGCACCTTTGTGCTCCTCTGCAAAACACTAAACTCTGTGGCACGACTCTATGCACCACTAAACACCTATGCAAACTGTCGCACCACCCTGCATCCTCGACCATCCCACATGTGTCAATGAATCCACTACTCTGCTAGTGAATCCACCATGATGTGGGTTACACATCCTCATCTACCCTGGTAGACTTGAGCGGCCTAGCTCCTCACATGCTAACGGGAATGATAATATTGTGCCTAGCCTCGGTCACTCCTACGTCCAATATACCAATAAGAGAGCATTGTCTCCATACAATACCCTGTCTGATAGCCTGTTGATGCCACCTTCTCTAACCAACCCCTGCCAGAGTATGTTGAACATCCTACAATCCCATGTACGCCCAACATCCCCAAACAACTCGCGAAGTCTACTTGCCCCCTATTAATCCAACCCGACACTAGTGTTGATGGAGAGTTGAAAGTGTGTGGGCGCTCAATCATCAGAGCCATCACGCTGCTAATACCATCACTAACCAAGCCCATGTTGTGACGAGGAATCCCACCTGGATCCCAACAACAATCTGGCCCTCGTACTCCACTAGTAATCCATGGCCTCTATTGAAATGCAGCCATGGATGTACCCACCCACCTAAGATGCTCCATTGAATACCAGCTCAGTATTTGTTTCCATCCAATCCGAAAGGAGAGGTCGAATGTACAATCTACTGTGTATGGGACAAGCCCTCCATGTTAACGTTGTACCATACTCAACCCAAGTCATTGGCCCCTGTTGACCCAGTCATCCCCTATGATCATCTGTCATGGCAACTTCGCCTCTCTTAATCCAATGCATAAGGGTGAGATAATAACATTGTGGACCTCGTCAACGTGCCTCTAAAGTGAAATGTGCTGAAATCCCAACGTGTGGTCTCTGTGCTGCCCCTTGTCAATGCCTAGCCCTAAGGATGGTTGCGCATCCTCCTCTATCACGGCCTCAACTTGAGCCTCCAACGGCTCCTCCACTGACAACCCATCATATAAAACATCCTCACGGGTTAGTTGTAAGTGATTGTCGTCCTGTAACTCTGTCATAGATATGGATGCCTTTGTACCTATTGGCTCCTCATCAACAGTGGAGATGTCTCTTAACACCTGATCACCCTGTGGTGAGCTGTTATCACCTAAAAACTCAGTCACAACACTAAGTACCTCATCAACTGTCAACGTCACATCAACGGGTGTATGCTCAACTGTGTCCTTGCCAACCATGGCCCCTTCAACTACTTTTTCATCTTCTGCCCTGATCCTCCTCATCAGCCTTGCATAATTCCACAAAATTCCCACGGATTTGTGCATGTCTCTTAGTTCATCGAACTCCCAAAAGGAGAGAGACGCCTAAATGTCACATCCCAATGATTGGTATGCCCTCCAATTTGTTGTCTTGATGCATTATCCATAACTTTGGGCATAGTGGATTTGTTGTATAATTGAGAATG
This sequence comes from Pinus taeda, assembly GCA_000404065.3. NCBI lineage: Eukaryota > Viridiplantae > Streptophyta > Pinopsida > Pinales > Pinaceae > Pinus > Pinus taeda. The sequence continues at coordinate 107,044 of APFE030235747.1, forward strand.
GCCCTAATTCCCAATTGTGGTATGAATCAGCTGCTCCCCCACATCAGCCATCATTTGTTGCATCCTAATCACCGCATTCAAGGTTATTGCCATGTTGTTTGATTTTGACCTTTATTTCGATCCCATGATTTCTTAGCTTTTTATTTTGGTCTTGTCATCACTTGGCTTAAGGCCCACAGCTGGCCAAGACCATGGCTTTGATACCACTATAATATTCCTAGTGGGAAATATTAAGTGATAAGTGATAACAGCAAATAAAACATAAACATATAACCATAAAACTAACACACCAGCATAATGACAAATTGCACCAGAAATTGTAGCAAGGGTTGAGCCATTTTATTAACTGAGAAAACAAGGTACATATAAATGAAGAAGAGGAACCTGGGCTTAACAGTGAGCTAGTCAAGCCCCAGGTGAAAATAGAGTTGCCCTAGTGCTGGAAACTGCTCTCCCCAACTCTTTGCGTTGGCTCAGTAAATTCTACTATTGTTGGTTGGAATGGAATTGGTGTTTTGGGCCTCTAAACTACTTAGAAAATTCCAGGAAATTAACTGGAGCCTCCGCACAAGGGACCCAAAATAACCTGGAAAAATCTCACGGACCCAAGTGGTGGAAATAGTCCCAGAGTGAACTACACCCTTCTCCAAAAAAAAAATTGTTGTTGGCTGCTAACTAGAACACTGGTATCTGCAAGAAATACTGCCCAGAAAATTCTACAAAATTAACCCTGAACTCCTCTCACCAAACCCACAAAAACCCAAAAAGGGTTTGGGTTGAATCCAATAAACCCCCGGTGACCCCCAACAAGTGCAAATTGCCAAATCTGGCCAAAAAACGCCCCATAGTTTGATATTACAGAATTATGCCCAAATCTACCATTGGCTAAATTCTCCCTTGAGGTTTACCTCCAATCTCCAACCCTTATCTCTCCACAATTCTTCTCCTTTCTTCCCTTGCACAGGCTAACCCAGAAACCCCTACGCACTTCCAAATGAAGAGAATTTCGCCCCACAGATTTGTTGCTCTCTATCCCTACAAAATCACCACAAAATTCCTGACTCCGACTAGGGAAATACTCCTTCAAATAACCCAAACTCCAACTCGCTATATACTGGACCAAAATGAATAACTCGAATTGCCTCTACACCCAGAAAATACGCAGAGCTTGATATATTGTTTTCAATGAAGCTCAATGAAAGCCCAGCAATGGACTCTCTGAATTCCAACTAGGGAGGCACTCGAAGTCCTCTGAAGATGGGGTGTTATCCTGCCTAGAAGTCTTGTGCTAAACAGCACTCTACCCTTGCGCTAAACAGCTCCAAGAAAAGATGAAGTGTTAAGTGTAATAGTCAAAAGATGATCCACAAAATCAGTCCCTCCTTTTGTATTTTCTCTACATCCTTCTAGACTCCTTTTAATATTATTTTATTGGTGGGGGCCATTTTCCACTTAGTTACTTTTTCCACCACTTTAATAAAATAATAATTTGCTGTCAATCTGCAATAAAATAATACTTGTCACCTTTTTCCAAAATACTAGTTCCCACTTTTAATTAATATTACCAAAATTGGGAAAAATTCCCATGCTCACAAAATTGGGGATATTACACATGATTTGGGCCCAATTTTTTTGTGTATTATTATTGATTTCTATACTGATTTCTTCCACTGTGCTCAGTTGCTAGTTAAGGGCATCTAGTGTGTTTATGCACTAGATCAGTCATAGACCAGATCTAGAACCCATGAAAATTTAACAACTTTATCACTAAATTGCTCTCTTCTTTTAAAGTATTATTTACTCCACTTTCAAGGGTCACCCTTTGGGCTTCCTTCTCCTTTTTTCCATTTTATTGCATAATCTGTCCTTACTTCCTTTCCTTTACATATAGTTTTAGACTACTTAAGAGATGCCTCAAACACTCTCATCCTAGTTCCATTGACCTGTGTCGGCCATTCATAGACATTAACATAAATTATTATCAATTCATTTTTATTCATGTCCTTGACTATCTGTCTTTGCGCTTTGAACAAAATAAATGTGATACTAAATGGTCAAAACATACAATATTCATGATTCAACGGGGTTGTTGAAACTCACCTTAGAATCTAAAGCTTCCTCGAGTTTACTATAAAAGAAAGTGTTAAAGAAGTGATAGTCATTCTTGTGCTCAGTGCGTAGAAATTCAGATCTTTGGAGGTACCTGTCAAGAACAACCATTGATTACTATTCCAGTTTCTTTATTTTATTTCAATTAGCAACGAATTCATATGAGGATATAAAACCCAGAATATCTTTTTCATGATAATCATAATTGATTGCTAAGCAGCAGAAATAATTATTTTCAAGTGAACTAAAAGTCTCCAGTAAATTTCAGAATATGTTGTCTGTAAGAGTCGTAAAGTATTGCTAAACGATATTGCCTCAAGCATGTCCTTCAGGATAAAATTAGGGTTCAAAGACTAAAAGGAGATGCATACACCATATAACGTGTTTATAACTATATAGTCCATAGTTAATATCGACTATACCAGACAACTGCATACATTCACAAAGATAACCAACATAGTTACTGCCATATCCACTCTTTTCTAGATGTGTTCAGATAACCGCATCAGTTGTGCTTGTGTGCTGATTAGAAAGATTATTTTGAAGTTTTAAAACATACCTTCACGTTCTAGCTTATAAAGTTTTTCATCATCAATGATAATTGATACAAATTGTTTCTTTCTTTCTTTATGTTATGATTAATCAGTAGTGATAGTACATAATAATGTGCCATTTATCATTTCACTCTTACTTTAAGTTTCTTTTTTCATTTTTTCTGTTCTCGAAGGCAAGGCTTGTGCTGCCATCTATTGATACCCAAAAGTCAGTATACTTCCTACTGGGATTGACCAACGCTGCCATCACAGGTCTCGTCCCTGGAAAGAGAAACTTCTGCGTTGTGTGACAATCACAAATGCTCAATCTGTGTAGTCATAGTCGCTGATATGTAAGACCAGTTCCGTAACTGCTTTATGCCATCATTTTATTATACTTATTGTAAAAGTGAAAATTTTAGAGTTAATTTCCAATTCCTCCAATTTTAGTTTCGTTAAGACAAACCCAGCAATTACTCCATTCAATTATTCAGTATATTTCTTTTGTTTTATTACTTTGATTTGTTAGAATTTAATTTAGTGTTATATGCTATATGAAGGTCACTTTATAAGTTACATGTGGTCAATGTTATATAATAAAGTTACAGGTTAGGTGATTTAACGGTTAACCACCTTAACCAACCTAGGGGTGCTATATATTAATTTGATATATTAAGAAATGGTTAGGTGAGAGAATAGTACGTGCAATTGTGGGTATCCTTCCCAAGAATGCACTGGCTGTGGCATCATCATTCCTATAACTGACATCTATGACCTATTATTTTCTCCATATTATAGTGTTATTCTAGTTTCTGTGTATGCACACATGAAATGTAAGATGGTATTAGAGCATATACTCTAGAGACTATGAACATTGAAGAGGTTAAATATTTACAGAATATGTGACACACACACAAAAGGATCAAAGGAAACCATTCAGACCTGTGAGAAGAACGGACACCCTGAGTTAAAAAGAAAACAAAAGAACACAAAAGGCAACATACTAAGGGTTTAAAAGAAAAGTGAAGTTTTTTATTTTATATAAATTCCTATAGTTTAACTTTAAGGAAACATAATAATTGAATTACACGGTTGCCAGACGCACCCATCAATCCCAAGAGGGCACACTGGATAGGAGCCAATGCGAAGCACTGCTGGGAGAGCACAACATCTAAAGCACACCCCTTTTGAGGAGTTTAATCCCTGCCCTAAATGAAATACTCAACATGTCACATGCAGGAATTGTTAAATCTTGAACTTAGCACCTGGCAATTAGTTCCTAGTAGATTTATCATAGATCTACAGAATAAAAGCACAACTAGTTTCTTAACATAATTATTCAACGGAAGCAAAATATTACACAACCAATCTCAATCACATGCGACCCATACAGATCCTGCCCAATCAACAGTTCTCCATTAACTTAATAATCTGAACTGACTTGGGCTCTCGTCCTGGGACTTGGGCTAAGTTTCAAGAGCAACTTATCAATACTTTGAGCAACTGTCCTAAGAAGAATTTGGGCAACTTCTGCACATATAGATACTTAGGCCTGTGCAGAAGAACTTGCCCGAGCTAGAAACATCAAAAGGAATTGAACCTGGGTGGGAAGGATAGTGAAGTTTTCCCCAACCACAGATGCAAAACCTCATGGACATTTATCACATCTCATCACTGACATGATACATGTCATTACATAAAAGAGATCTTTCATATGAATTGAAAGAATTATGTTTTATCTTTACTATCTCTCGATCACCAACATCATGAGTCAATGCGTTGAAGCAATATGTCACAAACGAGAGGCTACTTAAAGCCTTATTTGTATGTCCTTTTAGGTAATGACTATCATTGCCACATCCTCCAGTCCCTAAGCAAATACTTTAATGCCCATCTTGTCCTTCAACATGCAGTTACAAGTCGTAAAAAAGGCTTCCACATGCAGACTTTGTTCTTACAATCTAATTAATACAAAACAAATCTCTACTCAAACCATGACTGTAGACAAGATAAGATAAAATAGTTTTATTAATGTTCAACCAATGACCACAAAAGAACATTTTTGAATCTAAACTTCTTACCATTTATTAATCATAGAAATATATCCCCATGCAGTGTTGTTAAAATCGCGATATTATCACTTTATCCCGATTTTTTCCCGAAGCCGATATTATTGCGAGTAATACTTGCTTTTTTTTTATATGCAATTTTATCCCAATTTATCGCCGAGGGTCGGGGCAGCGTGGTTTTATAAGGGATGCTAAATGTTCAAAATGCAATTTTTTTTAAAGAAACCAATAATTTTTTAGTGGGGCAGCTTAATGATCAAGTCTAGGCCTTTAGTATTAATATGCTATTCATCTTAATGTTAAATGCTTAAAGTAAAAGGACCTTTAACTTAAATTTTTAACATTATCATGAAATAACTCAGGATGTTTGAGAGTGGTTCCGGCCTCATTGGATTTCATATGGAGAAAGTAAAACTTTAGATTTCATTCAAAATCCAGCAGACTTATCAGTTTTTCAGGATTTCAGGATTGGGAGGTTGTGATGTTTCCAGGGGGCATCACCTGCCTGGGCTACCCCTGCCACCAGTAGAGGACGTGGTCTACCTCCTATAGCTCCTACTTCTAGTTCTTCAGCTTCTAGAGCACAGCAAACTCCACTGCCAACTCCACCAGCACCAGCGTCTACATCTAGAGGGAAAGGGAAAGTTGTGGCATTTTCTCGCAAGAGGGGCAGAGGAAATCAATAGGATTAGACTTTAGTTATTTTCTTCATTTTAATGTATATGACATTATGACATGATGAGATACATTATTATATTTTTTGTTGATATTTTGACGTTGGGTTGGGACTCTGGAGTCAAGACATACTATTCAAGACATGATTCAATGTTGTGTGTGATTTTAGCACTAGAAATGATATTAAACATCTTATATATTAGTGCTTTTATCATATTTATGTGTCAATGTATTTATTTTATGTTGTAGATGGTTTAGATATTAAAAAAATTGAAAAAAAAATGAAAAAAATGAATATTTTTGTACCAAACCATTTTTTCCCAATTATTTCCGATTATTTCCCGATAATTACGATTTTTTCCGAGCGCCGATATTATCCCGATAACGATTAATGCAACATTGTCCCCATGCCCTTCAATCACATGGGACTTGCCATCACATAAGAGAAATGCTTATATCCCACAATGGAAACAAACCAGTCCTTATTTGTCATATACCTTTAGAGACCCAAGTCAAAATGCTAGTTGGATGCCTCAAGACCAAAAACATTCTTCCTATGACCAATTCATTTTCTGAGGATTCGATATTTCTGACTTTGCAGACTTGCAATATTTCCTTAACACACAATTTTCCCATCATTTTCTCTCCTGAATATTATTTTACAATGGAGTATTCTTCAAAAAACAACAAGGCCACTAAATACAAAAATAATAGAAAGACAATATATGAGCTACAAAAAAAAACTACTATTTATTGCTACATAGTACATACTGTATGTAGAAGTTCATAATTGCTGAAGACAAAAATTGTAAGGGAGCCAGGCATTCCATGTCAGAGAGACAAATTTCAACAGATTCTGGATGGTCTCTACACATCAGAAATACAAAAAGTTAAACTACACATTATGATGATTACATATTCTGAAATCTAATGAGTATTAGTTAAATGATTGTCCAACTTGCAAAGTTACTTTTGATATCATTTCACTTCAAGATATACCTTTCAGGGTAGTAAATTCGGATGTCCTTTTTCCTGAAAAACAAATTTGCCATAAATATGAGAAGAAGAAAAGGTTCTGGTCAATTCATATTTTCAATCTATAACACACCAGCATGTAATTTAATTTGATTGAGAAAATACACCACTAGCATAGTTTACCGTCTTGCAGATATTCTACGGGCCTCATACTGCCTCTTTGGTTTCTCATCATCTTCATCCAAAACAACTATAACCTGTGTGGCCATGGAAAATCAGATTAATCTAACACAAAATAACCCCCATGAAATAATGCAATGAGGAAGCACATAATTCAATCTGTCAGTTAGATGATCAAGTCTTCAAGAAATAATATATACATTGCATACACATGACAGCCATACACGGGATATGGTACATAGGAACTACATAATCTGGAGTGCAGCTCTGTGGTTTCAAGGTAACTATTCAGAGGATATTCTAACATCTTTGGCACTGCTTCAGTACAAGGGTTTCCACAGGTTCTTTCTAAGCTGGCACTGTGCTAGAGCCCTCTTTTTTCTTTCATCTAACCCCATTTCTCAAGAAGCTTCCACGCAAATGTCAGTCCTGAATTCTGACCATTCCTATCTCCTTTCCAGCATGATCTGATAGAACAATGACTGGTAAGTTTTAATGCAGGATAAGTTACTTGACTACTGAAAGGGCAGTCCCAGTCCTATCCAAATCTTTCGTCCACAGTCGGAATATAGTTCTATATCTTTCTCTCTTGAATCTTGAAGAGGAGGGACAGATAGTGTTTTTCGACGCAATCTTAACGCAAATGTTAATGTTCTCATGCAAAAGGTTGAGGTGGTGAATGTAGAGTTTCGCTCTAAGACAAATATTCGAAAGCTGTGCAAACTTTCTCCTCGAAGCTCAATAATCTTCCCTCTGAATCACTTGTTTCTTTCCACCCTAATCAATTGGAAGTTCAGGATGAAGTGCAGGTAAAGGAAGTAGGGATTCAGAATTTCAGACGACTATGCCTTAGTCAAGTAAGAAGATGTGTCTAAGTTCAAAGAAAGAGAAGGTGAAAATGGTAGTTGGCAGGGAAGTAAGCATTGAGGAAATTACAGATGTCCTAGGTAGGGTTGTAATGGGGCATTTTTGTGGGAATACTATGTGCAGAATCCCTTAAGGAATGGCTTGAGGGAAACTAGCTTCCATGCTTGGGTTACACTCCAGTTTTCCATGTCCTTACCAAGGGGTGGCTTTGTTTCCTACTATGGTATTTTGTAGATGTGAAGAAGCTTGTTACGAATAAATATATATAAATAATATAAATATAAATAATGAGGATAATTGCAATAACAATTAGTTAAGTAGTAATTAAGACTGAAGAGGCATGTCTAATGAGACATGGCTGTCCATGAAGAGACACTTGCTTGGTATATAGGCAAGCCTCTCACTCCCATTGTATCATCATTCTTATTCTCACATTTAATATATAATATTTGTATCTTCGTGGATATCTTTATATTCCAAGTCTTCTAGAGTAATTAATCTGAAGAAGGAACTTTGTTCACTTCAAAGCTTTTCGGCCAAAGCTCAACTGGGGGTTGTCGGGCCTTGTTTTACAAAATTGGACTATAGACTTTGATCCATCACAAGATTCAAACTTTATTCAAAAAGTGTGGGTGATACTACTATGTCTCGCTATGGTTTCCTTGCACAGAGGAATTAACAATTTCGTTAGGCAACAAGACTGGTTGCTTTGTGGGCTTAGAGCCAAATTGGGACTCCAAGTTCAATAGGTGTTACGCTTCGATTTAGGCTGAAGTGGACATTCATGAAGGGCATATTGAAGAAATTGAGCTAGTAATGGGCAGTCAGACTGGTCTTAGAAGATAGACTATTGGAAGCTCCCATTTTCGTGCTATGGATGCCACGAGGTGGGCCATATGCAAGCTTTCCATGACAAACCAGTCCTTTTCACACTGGTTATGAAAAACGTTTGAGTCAAAGAAAATTAAAGAATCAAAGTCAGGGCCAGTGCAAGGGAGAAATGAAAATGTTACACTGGACAAGGTTCATCAAGATGGCATTTCTCTGATGCTAGAACAAGAGGCCTTTCCAAAAGTCGATGAATCAATTCCTCTCCATACAAGCTCTCTTGAAGATGATTTGGGTTAGATCCCACTCTCGGCTCCTTTTTCCTACTCAAATATTTTGGATTTTCATGTTAATTCCAAAAGGAATCAAGTACCTTGCTCTTCAATTCTGGTTGAACATTAAGTCCATATTCCCAACCCTCCTCCCTTATCTTAGTCTTCAGTTCCCTCAACCCAAGAAATTCCCTTTTTGGATGTCACTTTACCATCGAAGGAAGGTTCTCCTCCACTTTTGAGAAGGGAAGAAAAGTGTATTCTATGAAGGTTGTGTTTTCAGAAAGGACTTCCCCATGCTTATGCTCTTTTGAAAAGTCCTTGTTAGACTATCCAAAAAAGAAGAGGACTTTTTTTGCTGGTCATAAAAATCCTAGCACTAGCGACTTCACTACCAAACATGAGTACAACACATAGAGGGAATCCCAGTTCATAAGAGAAAGAAAATGGTGGTGGGAGTTTATATGGAATCTTCATAGACCTTTAAAATGTAAAATTGTCTTATAGCCTGCCTTAAGTAACAAAATACTTACATGGGACAATAGTATAAAGAGAGGGTGGACAAGCCCAAATGGATGTGCTCTTTGTATATTAAATGTAGAATCCATCTCTCACTTGTTTGTATCTTGTCCCTATGCAATGTAGGTGTGGGATTAGGTCGCGCAATCCTTAAATCCAAAAGTTGGTTCAAATAAACCCAGTTTGGAAGAATGTGTTCAAGATTGCTTTTAGGGTGCTTTTGTAAAAGAATTTGGATCATTTCCATGTATTACAGTGTATGGTATTTAGCAGGCTCAAAATTCAAGTATCTTCCAAGAATGAAATTCCTTCGGTGGTTACAACAAGACAAATTAAGAAGCTTTCAAAAGAGTTCAAGTTGGAGCCCAAGCAAAAAAAACAAAGAGTTCCAATTATGCCACAACTAGATTATGACATTCCTTGGGGATTCCTTGATGGCGCAAGTCAAGAAGTCCTACCCAGATGTGGGATTGGGTCAGTTTTATGCATGAACTGAAGTCATTATTTTCATATTTGATATGCACTTGGGAGAGGCACAAATATTAAAGAGGAATTTCCTGCTTTATGGACTCTTCTTTATTTTGCTATCATGAATGGTATTGACAAATTACAGGTTTTACGGGATTATAAAACAATGATTGATTGGGTATGCAAAAAAATCTTGTTAAAAATGCTTGCATGCGTCCCCTACGTAAGGAAGTCAAGAATTCTACGCAAACTTTACAATGGACCTCCTCCAAAGGAAGAATTTTCAATGCATCCAAGCTCCTTTGATTTTTTTGAATTTGGGGATGGTCAAGAAATTAAAGCCATGGAATTTGACTTCTAGTTTGTTTTTCTTGCAACATAATTGTGTTCACATTTAGTACCTGTTGCAACATAATTGTTTTCAATGTCTCTTGTGTGTCTTCCTTGTTCACCTAACCTTGCTTTTATAAGCTTGAATTCTTGATCAAATCCACAACCCTAATCTCCAAAGTGAATGACAATTAAGAGTAGATCTCACCTCACTTAAGATCAATGGCTACGATTCATCTAATTCACTCATGCAAATAACCTGTAATATTCCTAATGGAAATATACAATGTTAAACAAAGCAAACATAGCAGAAACACATATAAAAAATTACAGCACATTTAACAACGAGAAATCTCCATGAACTGCGTTGATCTGAGTCAATTTATTAATAAATAAGAGGGTACAATGTGGTGCTGGAAAGAGTGCACCCGGGCTTGCTCAAGGCAAGCTAGCTAAGCCCAAATGAACAATAATAAATCCCTCTCAAATCTGTTGCTGCTCTATGTTGAAACTACCCAAAAAATATGTTGTTAGCTACAAAGAACTGTGGTTAGGGCCTCTTCAGATGCTCAGAAAATTCTGGGAAATTAACCTCGAGCTCTCCACTAATAACCCACAAAAACTCATGAAGGAACTAGCCAAATGTTGACCTTGGAATTTTGGCCCAATTTTCTCCTAGCTCCTCTAGTTGTTGGCTGAGTTGGGGCCCCTGTTTGACCTCTCAAATCTGCCCAGAAAATTCTGTGAAATTAATCTTGGCCTCCCCTCAATAAACCCAGAAAAACCCAGAAAGGTTTTGTACTAGTTTTAACACTCCAAAATTGACCCCCAAATGATTGGCCCTCCTTCACAAGCTCAAGATATAACCTATAGAAAATGTTGCATTTGTTGCTCTGCCAAAATGTTGAAAAAGCCCCCACAACACTTCCCCAAACTCCACCTCAAGTTCCAGCCCCTAACTCCTTTCACTCCACAACCTCCAAGCGTGTCTCCTCCAAGAATTGCGCAGTCTTTGTACTGTTGTTGCCCATCCTCTCCACAAACTCGCACTCCCTGCTACTAGTACGAACTGGTATAGGAAGGACTTCCTCCTTGGGTTGGAACTCAAAGTCCACCGAAGCAAGGGTTGAGATCTCCGCTCAAAAACACTCATGTGCTAAATAGCACTGTAGACTTGGCTTTCGCTCAAGCGTGCTATGTCAAAGACACAATTTCTGAATAGATGAATGAATGACCAAAATGAGTGTACGACAGACAGCTAATCTCATTACAGGTGGAATCAAAGCTGATGATCGGGAAATCTGAAGGGTGATTCAGGTTTGCAAAAGAGAAGTGTAAAACTTCGTGACAGGGATAAGGAGCCGATCCTACTGCACTAAGGTGACAGTTGGTGTTGATGCTGGTGAATGGTCTATACTAGATCAAAAAGGAAGTTGATGGCAGAGATGGCAGGTGAACCTCAAGTTGTGACGGGTGAGTCTAGCCACAATGCAGGTGAACCTCAAGTTGTGACGGGTGAGTCTAGCCACAATGCAGGTGAAGCTTTCATGAACAGGGTATTGGAAATATTGGAGGAATGGGATTCTGATTGGACTTTGAAGTTGGCCAAAATCATGAAGGATCAAGAAGGCAATACGAAGATGAAGGAAGAATTCGATGAACTCAAGGACCAATACAAGTATGCAGAATGGAAGTATACACAACTAGAAGAGGAAGTCAAAGAAATTGGGAAAGCAAGAGATAAAGGTTTGGCAAAAATCTTAGATTTGCAGCAAACTATTGACGAAGCAAAGGACGAGATCACGATGTTGAAGAAGGTCGTGAGACATAACTCAGGTGGAGGAGTGTCTCATGTGAAAGTCAAGGAACTGGAATCTTATGACGGTACAAGGAATACAAAGACTCTTGGTAACTTTCTTTGGGACATGGAGCAATACTTGGAACGCTTGGGATTACCAGATGAGGAAACTAAGGTGAAAGTGGTTGCTCAATTCCTAACGAAAGATGTTAAGATGTGGTGGCGAAGAAGGATGGATCAGATTGCCAATGGCAGTGCTAAAGACATAACTTCGTGGGAAGACATGAAGAAGGCTTTGCAAACCCACTTCAGTCCACAGGATGAAATATGGGAAGCAAGGATGAAGATAAATATATGAAGCAGACGGGAAGTCTACAGGCGTATCAACAAGAGTTTGCAAGAGCGGTTCTGGAACTCCCGGACATGGCAGAGAAAGACAAGGTGTTCAACTTTATTATAGGGCTGAAACCTTGGGCACGCAATGAAGTGAAGAGGCAGAAGATAAAAACACTTAAAAAGCTTTTGCTGCCGTAGATTGTTTGGTGGAGCATTATGACGAAGCTTCTGATGAGAAAAAGAAGAAGTTCGATAAGCCGAAAGAAAAAACTACGAAAGATGATGCTTCGAAATCGTATGATAAGACGAAGACAAAGAAACCATTGAAGTGTTGGATATGTGCGGAACCACATACGGTGAAGAATTATCCTTCAAGACCGAAAGTGGCTACGATGGCACAATCTAATACGAACAAAGAAGAAACTTCTGTGGGGGTGATGCAGATTCTTGGAGCTGCATTTGCTATGGAAGCGGTCTCACGAAGAGATCCAGAAAGGAACAGTTTGGAATATGTTCGGATGAAGATTGGGAGTGCGGATGTACTCACTATGGTGGATAGTGGGGCTACTCACAACTTCATGAGTGAAGATGTTGTGAGAAGGATTGGGCTGAAATTTGTACCGGTGCAGGCACAGATTAAGACAGTGAATTCTCCTCCTGATTCCGTGATTGGTGTGGCTAAAAAGGTGGACACAACACTTGGTGAGTGGACCGGGAAAGTCGACTTCACCATAGTGCGAATTAATGACTATGAAGCTGTGTTGGGAATGGAATTTTTGAAACATTATGATGCGATGATAGTTCCACATTTGAAGAAGTTGTACATTTATGATGGAAGGGAAGATGTACCCATTGGTGTTCCAACCATTGGAGTAACAACACCGGAGTGTAAGTTGGCAGGGGTGCGCTTGCACGAAGCTGCAAGGAGAATGAAGAAATGGGCAGATAAGGATAGACGGGATGCACACTTCAGTGTGGGAGACATGGTGTTCCTCAGGATTACCGGAGATCAGTTTCAGCCACCTAAGGGGACTGCAAGATCGTTGACAAGGAAATATGAGGAGCCATTCCGAGTTAAGAAGCGAGTGGGGGACATTGCCTATGAGTTGGAGCTTCCACACCATATGCATATGAAACATCCATTTTTCCATATCAGTCAGTTGAAGAGATGCAGACTTGATGCAGATCATTCAAAGAGAGTGGAACCACCAAGGGGACCAACCATGATTGTTGACAGGCCGAACCTTGAGATGGACAATATTTTGAAATCTCGAACAGCAGAGATTAGAAGTCACATAAGATGGGAATTTTTTGTCAAATGGAAAGATGCGCCGGAGGAGGATAGCTAGGAAACGGAGGACTCACTTTGGAGATGGAAGCGAAAGATTGCAAAATACGACAGGAAGCTACAGAGGATAGCCGGATTGCCGAGGACGACAATGACCTTAGGTGGGGGAGGATGTAACGCCCTGCGGTTGTTGCGACGATTGAGAGTGCCCACCAGGTGAGCCTGAACGGCGGAACCGGGCAAAACAGCGAGCTGGCGATGGCCAAGACATAGGCGCGAGGGTGACCTGCAGTTGGCAAGCGAGCGGGTGAAGTGTGGATGACGAGCCAACACACACGAGTTATAGTGGGTGAGCGAGGGTGCGCCCACGAGCCGATTTAAACGACAGGCGAGTCACCTTGGCGGTGGGCCGACGAGTTGAGTGGCGAAACGATGGGAAAACGTAAGGTTGGTGGGTCGGCCGAGCGCCCCACACAAACGAGCCAACGAGTTATGTGATGGTTGGTGGGTCGACCAAGCGCCCCCACGCGTTGGCACAACCATATACATAGACCAAGTGGCGAGATGGTTGGAAGCGAAGTGCGAGCAACACATTCGGAGTCTACGGTTAAGGTGCAAGTCATGCAGTGAATATGCCCGCACGACGGACGGTTCAAAGTCTCTGCAATTTGCTATGATACCATTGGAGTAACAAGACCTGAGTAGGCCATCACATGCACTCCAGGAGTATACGCTCAAAGATACCACCCAATCCCTGCAGAGATAGTGTCTCGCACACGTAAGCTTCTCCTGATATCATCCTATTGGCCCACCTGCCATGCTAATGAAGTCCCCCATGCCATTAACGAGTCATCAAAGCCCAACGAAAGATCTGAATGATCTTCCCCTGTATAAATCAGCTTATCCCCAAGGGTAGTTGTACTGCCAAGTCCTATGATGCCCAGATCCCACGCTAGTCTCAAAAGGGTGCCACTATGTTGTCGTTGTGCATCTCTGATCATGACAGTCTGCCCCTCATGCTCAAGTTGTATCCACCTTTCCTAGGACCTAATGGCAAAACATCTATGGATTCCTAACACATCTGGACCAAGCACCTTCATGAGGTCACCTCCTACCCATCCAACACTCATCCTGATCCATAGTGATAACAAGGAAAACCAATATTTCCATATGATCAAGGCCTCAACGCTCCACCATATGTCAAACCAAGGGTGAGCAGGGTCATCCCCCGTCCAAATCCCACTCACCACGAAGCAGAGTGTCCAATCGACCAACCAAACCCCTGAATCCCACAACCAAAACGACTGTGGCATAGTCCTGACAGCTAATGGAACCAACCTATACCATGTCTCAGGTCCCTGAGTGCAATCAATATATGAACTCCATACATCACGAACCAATCTAGTGCATGCGACATAGCCCTGCGCCAGCCATACCACACAGTGGGATCGGTCGTCCTGCCTCCTAAAAGTGCTTCCCAATACTGTTCGGAGTCTAAACAGCCGCCTGTAAGCAAGGTCCACCAATCGTAGTAGATGTTCCAGAGACACCTCGAAATGTCTCACCAAAAGGGGATCATGTATCACCCTGAGTGTGGGCTCAAGTGTGGTGCAAGTGATGCCTTTGCAGGATATCGGACTAGCCCCAAGCCTGCATCCACCAACTCGCGTCCTGACCATATGCCACAACTGGAAAGCCTCTCTCCCAATGCATTGTGTCTCGTCCAACTATCTCATATGAACCTCATGGGTCCTGTTGCTCGCGATGAGAGCATCAAGAGATAATATCTAAGTCACCTGCGTCAGTGACAAGTGTGCAATGTTGGAGAGTGATGAATGGAAGCTCAAGGTCAACCCTGTGATCAACTCACTCTCCAAATCTAAGTGTGCCCAACCCATTGGTTTACCTGATGCCCTCGTCAGGATTCTCTCTGGCGGTAACACTCTAACAACCTGTTGTGCATCATCTTGCTCGGTTGCACACAAGTACGTACCCCTACACTCCTCTGCATAGCATTGAACTCTGTGGCACAACTCCATGCACCCCGGGATACCAACACTCAATGTCATACCCCCATGTACCATAAGTGATCCCATATGTGCCCATGCAACCACCACGCTGCAAGTACATCTGCCACAAAATGATCTGCAACTCCTCATCTACCGTAGTAAACCTGAGCAGCCTAACTCCACACCTGCTAGAGGGGATATCTCTATTGTGCCAATCCTCGGTGATTCATGTTCCCAATGCCCCAATGGGAGAACATGGTCTCCATACAGTGCCTGGTCCAGTGGCCTACCCATGCCACCTCCTCCCACCAACTCCTGCCAGAGAATGTTAATCATCTTGCAACCCCATGCGCAAGCAACATGCCAATACAATCCATGGAGCCTGCTCACAAATCGCCTGTACGCTAATGCCAACCAGAATTCCCCTAGGGAATGTATGTGCTCAGTCACTAGGTCGATTGCCTCATCAATGCCATAGTCGTCCCGCATGTCTAATATTGGATAGGGAGCTCCACCTGGAACCCAATGCCAACCTAGACCTCCAGTGCCATTGGTGTCTAAGAGCTCCCACTGAGCTTTACTCCAGACTATGATCGCATCCATGAGCCCAATCCACTCCACCGGGTTCCAACTCACAATATCTCGCCATCCAACCCCAAGAGAGGGATCGAATGCACGAACTCCTGCACATAGAACAACCCCGACATGCGGATGTTGCATCTTGTGCAACTTCGATCGTCTCATCCTGCTATCCAGGTCCACACATGAGATTCGACTAGGTAGCTTCGGCTCCCCCTCTCCAATGGGCAAAGGTGACCCAATAGTGCTGCTAACCTGGTCATCCCCTCTGGCATGTCTAGACAACCCCGCCTCTCTTAATCCAATGCATAAGGGTGGGCTGATAACACTATAGATCATGTCAGTGTGCCTCTGAAGTGAACTGTGTTGGAATCCCAACATGTGGTCTCTATGTTGCCCCTCATCAATGGCTAGCCCAAAGGATGGTTGCACATCCTCCTCCATCGTGAGCTCGACATGACCCTCCAACTACTCCTCCATAGACAACCCAACATGCAAGGCATGCTCATCAATCAGTTGTAGATGGATGTCGTTCTGAAGCTCTGTCATAGACTAGGATGCCTCATCAATGGATACCTCATCAATGGATGTGTGTGCAACTGCCTCCTCCCATCTGTCTACTGGCCAACAGGGGTGACTCCTGCGTCACACTAGGTGTATCCTCATGCTCCTCCTACGTTCCATTAGCCTCATGCTCAACCGACTAGAACGTATCTAGATGAACTCCCTCCTCCATCAGTATGTTCTCTTTCATCTCGTGACTACCTCTGCCTCCCGTCTCCGTGTCTGCAGTATTACTACTAGTGTTTCATTCAACAATCATGCTCCTCTTATTTTCTTTATCTGTTGGTCGGAAACTATTGTTTCTTCTTGCTTCCCTTGCTGACAACCACTCTTCGAGAAGCCCCACTAGTCTCTCAATGCTCCTAGTAACATTTTCAAATTTCTCCTGCTGAGACATTTTAGGGCATAAGCTCAAACTAGAGAATAATGTAGGACTAGTGTTTTAGCCTCTGGAATTCTAGTCCACAATAGCACTTGAGCATTTGTGTGATTTAGACCCACAGCTGGCCAAAATCATGCTCTGATACCACTGTAATATTCCTAATGGAAATATACAATGTTATACAAAGCAAACATAGCAGAAACACATATAAAAATTTACAGCACATTTAACAACCAGAAAACTCCATGAACGGTGTTGATCTGAGTCAATTTATTAATAAATAAGAGTGTACAGTGTGGTGTTGGAAAGAGTTCACATGGGCTTGCTCAAGGCAAGCTACCAAGCCCAAATGAACAATAATAAATCCCTCTCAAATTGTTGTTGCTCTCTCATAGCTCTGTGTTGAAACTACCCTAAAATATGTTGTTGGCTACAAAGAACTACTGCTAGGACCTCCTCCGATGCTCAGAAAATTTCGGGAAATTAACCCTAGGCTCTCCACCAACAACAAACAAAAACCCACAAAGGAATTGGCCAAATGTTGACCTTGGAATTTCAGCCCAATTTTCTCCTAGCTCCTCTAGTTGTTGGATGAGTTGGGGCCCTTGTTTGACCCCTCAAATCTACCCAGAAAATTCTACCAAATTAATCTTGGCCTCTCCTCAATAAACCCAGAAAAAACAAGAAATGGTTTGTCCTAGTTTTGATACTCCAAACTTGTCCCCCAACCTTCACAAGCTCAAGATGTAACCTATAGCAAATGTTGTATTTGTTGCTCCGCCAAATGTTGGAAAATCCCCCACAACACTTCCCCAAACTCCACCTCAAATTTCAGCCCCTAGCTCCCTTCACTCCATAACCTCCAAGTGTGCCTCCTCCAAGAGTTGTGCAATCCTTGTATTGTTGTTGCCAATCCTCTCCACAAACTCGCACTCCCTGCTACTGGTACGAACTGGTATAGGTAGGACTCCCTTCTTGGGCTGGAACTCGAAGTCCAACGAAGCAAGGGTTGAGATCTCCGCGCGGAGACACTCGTGTGCTAAACAAAACTACAGACTTGCCTTCTGCTCAAGCATGTTATGTCAAAGACAATTTCTGAATAGATGTATGAATGACCAAAATGAGTGCCTCTTTCTCTATTTATCAAAAGCCTCTACAATGCCCATGTGGGCCCGCTCGACTTTCCCACCAACTTCACTCCAATGAGAGTGTCTTCCACATGCGAGTCGTAATTCTCCATGGGGTCCCCCATGCTCCACTAGGGCTGCAATATTTCCCTTCCTTCTTAATGTATGGGCCCCCACTTAATTCCAAAATTCATGTGGGACCTTTGAACCCACATCTCCTAAGTGCAAAAATGAAATAAGACAAAATTGGGCAAGATTGATATTTCCCTTAGCAATATTGCTAAGAGGGAATATCACAGTCCTCCCCGCCAAAGCGTTGCTTATTCTCAAGCAACTGTCGAGCAATGCTCTCTCTAGTTGTTGCTCCCCATTGTCATTGCAAATTGTTGCCAAGGTCCTAGATGTGCCATTGATCCGTCCCTAACCTCTTCATTGTCCTGACATGAAAGAATCCCTCAATACCAAGATCCCAAGCCATCTTGTCCCACCTGAAGCTTCCCTCGCTCCACTCACTACCCTGCCTGGTATAAGTCTCAGAAGTCCCCTCTATACCATCAATGAATACGAGATCATGATAACGTGGCACTATGCCCAACTCCTCGTGAATTTGTCCTACCACGTAGGCCATCCCATGCACTCCAAGAGTATACTCTCGAAGATACCACACAATTTCTAAATAGATGAATGAATGACCAAAATGAGTGCCTCTTTCTCTATTTATGAAATAGCCTCAAAGGTGCCCATGTGAGCCCAGCTCGGCGTTTCCACCAACTTCACTCCAATGAGAGTGTCTTCCACATGTGAGTCGTAATTCTCCATGGGATGGCCTCCACGCTCCACTAGGGCTGCAATATTTCCCTTCCTTCCTAATGTTTGGGCCCCCACTTAATCCCAAAATTCATGTGGGACCTCTAAACCCACATCTCCTAAGTGCAAACATGAAATAAGACAAAATTGGGCAAGATTGTTATTTCCCTTAGCAATATTGCTAAGTGGGAATATCACATAACCTTTGCATTTTAATATGTTGAACTCACTTTCTTATAAATAACACTTTTAATAAATCTTGTAATTAATGTAAAATAGTAAGCTTGAAGATATTGGACAACTTCCACATGTCTAAACACTGAGACCTATGTGAAAGTACATGTTCAATGCTACAATCATCAACAAACACTATGAGTGACAAAGACTACACGATGAGTGGTAGCGTCTAACAAAGAAATATGTTGCAAACTAGGCCATGAGGATATAAGCATATATGCATCAAAATTGTTCATGAACCAGACATGTCAATTTGATAACAAAGCCAATGTTGCATGTGAAACAATTTTCATACATCTAAACATGCTATTAGATAACTAGCCAATAAAAATGTCAACAAGATGGCCAAAATGAATAAACTTACTTCAATTAATCTACATGAATCCAATATTTATTATTCTAATCTCATGTAAAATCCAATCTTTTTAATTAGTTCTAGTCTAGAGAAAACACCAATTTGAATAAAATATCTTAAACAAGGTTCAAATATATCATAAAAATTGCACAAACACATTATAGAAAATTTACAGAAATAGAAGAAAAACCAACCTTACACCAAGTTTCCTTGGTGAGAGTATGTGGGGAGGAACATGTCAGGGGATGTGTAAAAGCACCCTCCAAATTATAGGAAACGTCCAAGTCCCTAATAGGAATGTAATGTCCCCAAATTTTGGATTACCTAGTTAGATGGTTAGGAGGGATTTCCAAAGCTTGTGTCAACCCAGTCATAGGAGCGAGATTACTCCATTGGTGGGCCTGGAGGGCTTTAGAGGAGTTTTAAGGGTCCAACTGGAATTGCTTACCATATTTCATCATCAGGATCAATTTTGCACAGTTTGGTTTTCGTTCCATTACATTCCAATGATTTCCATAAAATTGAGTCATTAACTGGCATATTTTAATTAATTACGTTTAAGGTATTATTGCGGGCCAATTACTTGGAGAAACACCTTAGTGTAATAGCTCTTTGGAATCAGAGCGAAAAATTTAACAAAAAAAAAAAAAATCTACAGGGTAGGATGATAGAAAGCAGCTTTGTGTGGCCAGTATCACCACGGAGGTGAATTAAGCATTTTCCAACATTAAAAGTGACTTTAATTAGCTTATAAAAGTCACTTTATTAAATAAAGAAAGGAAAAGTGTTTTTAATCTTTAAGTGGAGAGAAAAGGTATGTGAGCTATAAAAAGGGAAATGAGGGGATCTCTCCTCATTCGTTTACTTGCATTTTTTAGAAAAGAGCTCTTGGAGAGTTTTGGAAAGGAGTTTAGTGTTTCAGAAACCCTACCCGCCATAATTCGTTTCAGTGTTGAAACCATACTCTAACTAATTCAAGAAGTGGAATCATTGAGATTTCACCATAAAAATTCATTGCTGAAGCTGATTTGCAGGAGTTCTTGAGGTGATGAGGTATTATCAGTTGATTTTAACTTTAATATTGTTTTCTCTACATATCTATTTGCAGGGAGTAGCTGTCGGGAGAGAAGGATTATATATGGAGCATTTTCTTGTTGAAGTGTTTTATATATGATATATTGCTACTTGAAGACAAGCATTTAGTTCCGGGTCAACCTTTTGGAGTTTAATTGAAGAAAAATGCACCTACAGCAGATAGTAAACAAACTGTTTGAAGAAATAGCTCACTGACAGCTCATACAAAAAATTCAGAAATTTTAAAGAAAATTGGAAGGATTTCAAATTGTTATTTTACAAGGGAAAACCACATCTTAAATCGAAAAAATAAAAATCAAATATATGAAAAACAATGAAAACATGAAATATATATTCACATTTGCTTTCAGATTTCAAATTTTTGTGTTTTAAAATAAAAGAAATATTCCAAGGCAGTTCAGCAAATATTATAGGGAACATTCTAGTGTCACCTTATTTAGAACCAGTGAAAATGCCCCACATTTCTTGGGAAACATCCCCCTGTGTCTCCCCGAGTCTCCCAAAAAGGAGGACAACAAGCAATGTTCCACACTGAATTTCCCATCTCAAGAAGTGTGGGGGATGTGCCCCACCCAAGGTAGCATGTCGCCATATAACATTCACAAAAACATGATATTATTTAATGTAAGAACAAGATACACCAAAATCAGGTCTCAAGAGAAATGCTAAGTTGGTGGCAGAAAACATCATGTAGTATACAAGCACATGTAGCTTTATTTGACAACTATGATCATTAAACTGTGCGTTGTAAAGTATATTAAATACGATCACTAGATGAATTACACTCTATCACCATCCCTTAATAGTCATATTAAAAACAAATCCATGTCCCAACAAACTGCAAACTTTTATGTGATAAGCATGTCATAAAAAATATCCGCAGTCCACAGCTAAATTGAGCAACAATGGAGTTGAAGATTCTCACTTTCAATCAGCAACTGAATATAAGGATATTGAGAGTCAACAGGTTGGAACTTTTCCATTATGTTTTCCACAATCTCAAACCCTGATGTCTCCTACATGCAACATATGCCCCTCTCAAGTCTCAACTGCACTCCACCAACCAACTTTTGAAGCTACCACAAATTGAGAGAACGTTGACTACATGACATCCATCTAGCATGGTTGATGCAGAAAATACCAAGTCACCATCCATCTGTTTATCCATTAACCTGTTAGCCAAATTAGAGTCAATATTGGTTGCAAACTTCAGCCTTCCCACCACAAATCTGAAAGTTGATTTGAACTCCAGTAAATGACTATTTTCTAAACCCTAGTTAGCCAAAACTGTAACTTACAAAAATACAGGTCTTTTGAGCGTAACTTAACCTGTAATGATCCAAGTCCACTAGATTCCTTTTATTTGCAGCCCTTGTGATTTATTTTCACAAAAGAAACTATTTACATATAACTTGCAAATACTTTAGCCATACTGTATTGCCTGTTAAACTGTAGTTTGCAACCCTTGTGGTTGATTCTCACATTATATGCGTTAATAATTGTTACCACACAGACCAGCACCTTTGTTCAAAGTCCCAAAGATGGATGTTAGCATTATGGAACTTGGGAGGTTGGCCACTGTCACCTCACCAACTCTCCCCTGCACTTTAGACTCAGGAAAGGTTTCCTAGCTAAGGGGGGTTTCCCTATGGGTTAACTAGACTGACTTTGTGTGGTAGGAGTGGAAATAAAGAGAACCTAGCCACAATTGAAATTGAAAAATAATGTAAAAGATGAGCTTGGGCTGATGAGTAAATGGAAGACCAATGCCTATCTTGCTTGGGCTATGGGGTCTATGATACTATTGAGTATTCGTCCTCTTACCTCTGTTGTTTGAAGTATCTAAACATCTTGGAAGATTGCTTGTGAGCGTCAAACTAAAAAAACCTGAACTATGCAAGCAATATTGGGAGATTAATCTAATAAAAATTTGGTCTAAGTATTACAAACTTAAATTTTAAACTAACCGTAGGATAAGTAGAGCCCTATAATATTCACCCCCAATAAAATAGAATTTGAATTATAACTTCACAGAGAAATGAAATAGATCACAAGTCATACCTCACTTGCATTGTCTGATTTGTAATAGCCCTTGCCTCAACAAATTTGCAATAACAAACCCTTCTATAATTGCTCTAGAGCAAACATTAAAGAATAGAGAAGATTACACAACAGCTTTGCAAAGGTGAGACCAACTTCTTCCCATTAATCTCCACTAATCCAATCCACCTTACAAATGGAGAGAGCAAATCCTTATATAGATTTGAGCTCTAATTCCTCTTCAAATAAATATTATATCCTCATGAGCTTCTCCAACAAAAAATACTAAAATATTTACAACAATTAACTAAGTGGGCGAGTTAGGTCAAGTGCCTATAGAAAAGTGTTTGGAGACAAGGTTCTAGATGATTCTAGTGCCATATGTCATCTTCTTCCATCCTTATCTTCATGCAAAGGCAAAACTTGGATGTCATCTGTCTTCCTAATGTGAAAAGTAATGAAGGCATTTTTTCCATGAATGCCAAGGGTAAATTTCCATGATGAAGGCATTTTCCTATAGATATGCACCTCATAATAAAAATATTATTTGAGAAGGGTGAAACTCCAAGAAAAGGAGTGGTTTTCCATGTGTAGAGCTTTATTTATAAGGGTGCTCTTTTAGACATATATGCCAATGCAATGTGTAATGTTTGAGTGATCTTTCTAGAAACGCTTTGAGGAAAAAAACTCTCAAATAATCCTTTAGCAAGTGTGCCCATGGTACTTGTGCCTTGTGTACCACTTTTGACTGAAATAAACACATAGAATTATGCTTCATGTTCACATTTAAACCAGCACCATGCATGAATTCGCTCTAGAAGAGATAGAATGAGTGTGCCCTTGAACAATGTGCACTTGAACAGTGTGCATCAACATTGGAAGTCCACCTAGCCACTCAACAAGGCCTTGAGGCCTAAGGGTTTTTAGGCTTATATGATTATCTCTAAAAATCTCTAAAACACCTTCACATAAGTCTAAGAATATTTCACACTTAACATAAGAGGCTAGTCAACCTGCATGCTCTAATTGGTAATATTCTAAGTGATTTCGGAAATCTGATATAAGTTAAATGAGATGCGATATATGCCCATTTAATCTGATAAATACGTGTTTTAGTGACAAGAAATCATCTTGAGAAGGCTTGAAAGTCATGAGAACTCATTTCTAAGTCTTGGGATCATTGTGGTGGAGTGTTAAAGTAATTGCTCTTGTGAAATCTTGTTTATTCTTGAAGTGGTAAAAGGAATCCTTGAATGCCTTGATCTTGTTCTCCTTGCATCTAATTATACATTGGAAAGTGCCTCATAACATTCCTCCTCCATTTCATTGGCATTCTCTATTCTTGATAATCATTGTTAGCAATCTTGTTTCAAGAATAACTGTGCTCTAATTGGCTCTCATAATAAGCATTGGTTTTACCATTGCAAGAAGGAAATCTAATTGGCATGAGCAATAATCTTGGATAATCATTGCGGTAAATATCATTATCGTCACTTTGGTTCCTATTTGTCATATCAAGTTTAAAGAGATCTTGCTATTATATAATTCTTGCTATTGTGCTTATTGAGAGAAATTGGTTCATTTATGAGACTTGCTATTGTCCTTGAATATCATTGAAGGGGCATTGGTTTATTGACCAATGTGGAAAAAGTTGAAGTCGGGATTAAATCGGCAAGGGTCCAAAAGTTGAAAAAGTCGTTAAAGTCGGGAGTTTTTCGAAAAAGTCGGCAAAAAGTCGGCAAAATTAAACGGCCAGCCAAAAAAATCAAAAAATCGGGATTTAATCGGCCAACCAAAAAAATCAAAAAATCGGGATTTAATCGGGATTTATTCCCGACTTTTTCCACACTTTATTCCAAAGTGTATTGATTTCAATAGGTCTTTTATATTGCAAGCACTCTACTTTGTCACATTGCAATTTCAAGTTCCTCTTGCTAATTGTGCATCGAATGAGTGTTTGGAATCAAATAAATCTTGTTTAGGAACTCTTTTCGCTTAATAATCTCATTAAAGAATTCACTCACATTTTGCATTCCATTATATGATTAGAAGTGCATTAATAAAATAAACCTCCAAGCATAAGCTTGGCTGTAAAAAGATAGGAAAACCATTCTCACCCACCTTGGGAAGTTTAGACGCTCATTTGTGGTTAACAAAATTGACCTTGTAGTTCTCTTGTGGGCAACCCTTGTAGGAACGAACGCACTTGGGCAGTTAGAACCTCACGAGACATAACGTTAAGGAGGCCATAGCCTCCTTCTTGTGGGCTTCTCTCTACAACCTACATTCAAGACTAGCTTCAAAATAGTTGAAAGTAAGGACTCACTTAGATAGGGCATTTAACTAAAATTTTACCAAGATCTTGCACTATACCTAGATCTAGGTCTTGCACTTCATGTGAAAATTCCTAGATCTAACAATCTCTGGAAACCTACTGCAACCAACTGAATCTACTTCACCTAGATCGTAAATTACATTACAAACTTATTTCAGATTTCTTCTTGAAATATTGAAGTAAATTACTGAAGCAGCCTATACCAAATTAAATATGATTCTAAAACATAGAAACTGAGCAAGGAAATACAAATATAAAGGACACCATTATTTTTGGACAAATGTCCCCGGAAAAACCCAATGCGAGAAACATAGTGCAACAGCTCTGAGGGTTTATTATTATTAAGAAGTAGCAAATTCTGCATGCATCTCTGAGAACCTCACAGGGTTATTCAGTTACAAAGAGAAATAATGGCAGAAGGAATTGTGAGGTTACCTCACACTATCACTGGAAATCCTGGTTGATCCAGCCCCAGACTGGTTGCCCCCGACTTTTCTGGCTGCCTTTACATTGCCTTTGCGCAGTGTCTGCGTCAACCCAACATCAAGCTCTCTGGGGATTGCGTCACTCCTCTGGCTGGTCGATTTGTTGCCCAAGAGATTCTATTTTTGCCTCTCGGTCTCACACCCCGGCTCCCGGCTTTTGAAACTCGAATTCCTCTGCAAATTTTGGGCTCCTCGCTGGCTTTTCCGTGGCTCTGCGTCAACCCCTCTGGCTCAGCGCTATCATTGTTGGATTACTCTCTACCTATTTGTGTTGATGATTCTCTGGCTAAGAAAATCACTCTCTCTCCGGAAGCTATCCCTGCCCCATTGTTGCAACAAGTATCCTCAATCGAATTTTCCTCCTAAGAACTTCTCACTTAAAAAAAATGATTTCTTGATCTCTCTTGGTGTGTTTTCCAAATGACCCTCAAGCCCCTTCTTATATCTTCTTGTTGGACAACCAATGGCCTAGATTAACTCCTAACTCAAAGGCTCATATCGTTTTGACTTGATCTCCGTCTTTTTCTAAAAGATTCACCCACAATTAGATTAATACCCATTAATATTCTAATTTTCCTAAGTTTAGGCTTAAGAACCCATTAAAAATATTAATTATTTTAATATAATCGTCTCTAGGTGGAATTTCCCAAAACGGTTTCTGGGTTCTTTGGAATGCATGTGCCCAAGCCTCCCTACAAAATTTGAGGCTTCAAGCACATCCGATGCTACCCCAAATCAACACTTCATATAGGGTAGATTTGCATATCGCAGCAACTATTCATCCAATAACTTGGAATTTAATTCTCCTTGTGCAAGTAAATTGACTCCTAAGGCACTAATCTCTAACTAATAATTTCTATAAATCTAATTAAGTGATGCTTAAATAATCATACTTTCCCTTTAATCTTAACAATGTTGTTGGGCCATTCAGTTGTGTCTCCTCCACTTGTTGGTTCCCAACAAGTAGTTCATCTCTTCATCCATAGGGACTACCCACCTTAGTTTGCAATTAGGAAACAACTTAAACGGAGAGGGCAGGGACCAGAGTGACAACCCCTATCCTGAGCGTTGTCGCAATCTAATGTACAATTTGAGCAACAACACATCTAACATGGGTATTCCTTCAATAAAGTCCATCGATATTTCTTCCCATGTTTGGTTTGGAATATGTAGGGGCATGGAGCAATCTGGGAGTCATATCGTTTTCATTTTTATTTCTTTGGATTAAACATACTCTGCCACATACTTTTGAATATCGTTATTCATCCCTTTCCAGAAAAATGGTTGTTGTGCATTATAGTAGGTTTTAAAGAAACTCACATGTCCTATTGTTGGCAAGTCATGGGATTCATGGAGAAATTTGGATTTATATCTCAAAGTTTGGATTAGGTAAACTCTTCCTTTGTACCAAAGAATGTCATTTTTCCATTCGAATTTTGAGTTTTGGGAAGGATCATTGATTATAGTGCATGTTTTTGGATCTTTCCCATATTCACTTCGAATTCCATTTAGCCATTCTAGAACTACAATTGAAATTGCAAGTGACGGTGACTCTTCGTCTTTTTGTGAGAGAGCATTAACTGCGATGTTGTCCTTCCTCCTCTTATGTAATATCTCCATATCAAAAGTGGCAATTTTTTCAATCCATTTATGTTGTTTTATAGAAGGTGTTATTTGTTGAGGAAGATGTTTAAGACTATTATGACCTATTCATATCATAAACTTGCCTCCCAAAAGATATTATCATCGTTAGTCTAAATCATGCATAATGGTGAGCATTTCTTTGTCATATGTAAATTTTAGGCATTCTCTTTTATTGATCTTCTTGCTTTCAAATGGTATAGGATGGCCATCATGCATCAACATTGCCCATTTTCTTAAACATGAAGCATCACACTAGATTATAAAAGGTTTTGAAAAAACAGGAGTTGTTTATATAGGGGTGGTGGACGTCATCTCCTTTAATATTTGAAAACAATGCTCTATTTTATCATTTCATTGAAATGAGTTCTTTTTTAAAAGGTTTGTTAGTGGGGCAATTACGTGAGCGTAATTTCAAATATACCTTAGATAATATCTTGTTAAACCCAAAAATCCTTTTAGCTTGGAAATCTTAGTTGTTTTAGGCCATTCGGTCATCACCTTAATTTTGTTAGGATCTACCTTCACGCCTTCCCTTGATATCACATGTCCTAGATACTCTACTCCTTCCTTTCTGAAGGTGAATGTCGACATCTTTGCCTAGAATTGGTTGTTTTACTAGAAGAGAGGGATCTTGCTCCAAGTGCTTTAGATGCTTACCCATGTTTTACTATATACAAGAATGTTGTCAAAGAAGATTAACACAAATTTCCTTAGGTAGGGTCGAAATACTTCATTCATGGTTACTTGGAAGGTGGCTAGAGCATTAATTAATCCGAACAGCATAACTTTGAATCCACGGTGCCCTTCATGAGTTCAAAAAGTAGTCTTGGCAAAATCTTCTTATCTTACTTTGATCTGGTAATATCCTAACCTCAAATCCAATTTAGAAAACTACTTTGCTTGATGCAATTCATCCAACATTTCATCTATAAAGGGAATAGGAAATTTGTATTTTATTGTTCTCTTATTCAAACCTCTGTAATCAATGCATAGCCTAAAAGATTCATCTTTTTTTTGAATGAGGACTATAGGAGTTGCATAAGGATTTATACCTTTTGTAATGACACCACACTTCAATAGGTCTTGGACTATCCATTTTATTTCTATTTTTTGATGATGGGGATACCGAACTGATATGGTTTGATGTTGACAAGGTTTGATCCTACTTTGACTTCAATGATATCCTCAATCTCTCTTTCAGAGGGCATCTCTAGTGGAAAATCTTGGAATATTTTTGTGTTTTTGAATTGACTCATCAATCTCGGGCGGTTAATAGTTAACTAATTTTGAGTCCAATATTTCCATTTGAGGACATTGTATTATACATGTCGGTGCCCCTTTTAAGACTAACTTCACCATCTGATGGGAAAATACAATCTGTTTTTGACGACGTTGAAACCCATGTAACGTATACCTTTCTCGTTGCTATCGAAACTTTATAAAGAATTTATGATAGTTGGCAGAGTAAGTGCCCAATGTTTGTAGCCATTGGACACCTAGAGCTACATCCACTCATCTCAGAGGTACGATGTAAAACTGGGATTCTAATTTGCAATCTTGAATTTGTAATTTTTTCCCATCTGCTACCATAAATTTTATATTGGACATTGGGTATACGAAAAGATTCAACCCTTTTGCAAGATTTGTGTCAACAAAATTATGAGTGCTTCCCATATCTATCAAGACCATTACATTGCTCTTCTTGATGTGCCATTTTAATTTAAGATCTGGGCCTGAGCTATTCCTGTTATGGTTGATAGCAATATTTGCAGTGCATTCTCATTATCTGAATCTAGGGGAAAATGTTGAGGATCTTCAACTTCTTCTTCGACTAAATCCTCACTATCTGAATCCTCTTTGGCTTCACATTTATATAAATTCTTGGCATTACTTCCTCTAGAGAATTTATCTCTAGGGTCCCATTCTTCCCCAAAATGTTTGCATTTTCCTTCTTTTATTTGTTGGGCATCCAGATTAGGTTTGCTTCCATCTCCTAACTATGGTGGAAGGTATTTTGGATTTTATATTTCTGTAGTTTGGGGAATCCTTCATCTTGAATAGACCTTCCTGAATCTAGGCAGTCACAATCTTTAGAATTTTTACTCTGCAGTTTTTGCTTTCCATATTGCATCTTCAATAGTAATGATATCCTACAGTTATAGCTCATTCTGGTGATGTAAGATCATACTAAACATCTTGTCGACAATCCAGTTACTCTTGTAGCAAGTGTTTCCCATTCACGTGTAAATTCATCCACATCTCCTTTTTGTTGTAGCCTAGAATGTTCTGTGAAAAAATCGTGTGCCTTGATACCTTGGAATCGTTTAAAGAATTTGTCTTCAAATTATTCTAATTTACTGAGTATCCTAATTTTTTCCACCACATATACCAATTGTACATGTCTCCTTCCAATTGCATGGATGCATATCAGATCTTTTCATCATCATTATAAATATCATATCTCTCAAAATATTCTTCCGCTTTGTTGAACCAAGCCACACCTTGTTTTACAATTCTGTTGAATTTTGGCAATTCCAATTTTGCTCAAGGAGGATGTGCAAAGATTGGTGGGTATTGGTTCTGTATCTTCATGCGATAATTAGGTATATTTAATTGTATATTTGGAATATTAGATGGGATCTGAGGTATACTTATTTGGGGATTTGATCTGTTAGGTGAGTTTGGGGAATTGGAAGTCTCTGAAACATTTTATTCTTGACTAGTTCTGTTTTGCGAAGGAGCAAGGTTAATTAAGAGCTCTTCTAATGAAGTGAATTTTTTTTGTAATTCAATGTGATTTTTTTCCCACCAATGCCCTCAGTTCTACTTGATCTTATTGTATTACATTGTGATTTCGATTGATCTGTGCTTCTAAATGTGTGTGCTTCTCCATTAATTCCTTTTGGAGTGCCTCATGTCATTCTTCCATCTTGGTCAGCTTCGTACTGAATTCACTCATAGCCATTATACTCGTAACTGGTGGAATTGTCCAATTCTGACTGATTTTTCAATTTTTTTACTTTCTTTATATATATATATATAATATATATATATATATAGAGAGAGAGAGAGAGAGAGAGAGAGAGCTTATTAATTTATTATTTACTTTTATTTGTAACCCAAAGGAATCGCCAAATGGGTCAACCTCGTACTCGCGTGACATGGGGTTGTTTCATGTAGCTACCACAATACCTCTGGTGGTCTATGACCTATCCGCCTCTCCGTAGACTAGGTCATGACTAAGGGAATTTGAACCTTGGATCTCTTAGTTATTACAATTTCACATCACTTCAATCACCAATTGAGCTATCCCCCTGCATTATTATTTACTTTTATTTTAATTTAATTTTTAATTTATTTTATTTCCTTTAATTTTTATTTTATTGTACATTATTATTATTATTATATTATACTTTCCGTGAATCTGATCGTCTATGTACAGACGCGAGCCATTAACCATACAAACTCTACTTTCCAAAACCTTCTTGAAAGTGTTTAGTTCAACAATGTTTGGCAGGGTGGCCCAATTGAACGATAAAGATGGTTCAGCCATAGCAGAACTGTGTATGGAAAAACAAAATCGCGCAGACTAGTGGACAATAATATAGATGGTTGTGCCAGCTATACAATGGACAATGTACCAATGGTTGGCTCTAATGCCACATGAAATACAACAACGTATATGCAACAGTGTATACCTCTTACACTTATGGAGGCAACCTTCCTACTCACTAGATCCCCTAGTTTTCCTTCACCATTCACCTAATTCTCACAACGCCTCATGCTTTTTGTCTTTTGTCCAATGTGTGTAAGCAATCTCTTGGTGCTTCCTCTAGTCACAACAAGCCCTCGGTTCCTTCACCCTCTTCCTCAGCTTCTTTTCACTGTGACTCTAATACAAAGCAAGATGTTACACACATGCAAGAATTACACATGGAGGAGAAAGAGTTGATTGTTGCATTACTTGATGCATGTCCCATTAGATAGTAGGAGAGAGGAGTACATTGTAACTTCCAAATACCTAACTTTTAACTACTATATTGATGGATAACATTAAACACCCCATTTTTACATCACTTTATTAGTGAGCACTTTATTATTCATCCAAATCCTAACATATCTAAGTTCTAAATATGATCATCTATCTCCAACAAATTGAATATCACGCACCATGACACAGAACAAAACTTGACATCATCCAATATGTGACAATGAGACACTATTGATGTCTCCCAAGAAAGAGTGAGTTAGCAGCAATCAACATTATGTCACTAATTAACACATAATTTATCACATAAGTCACTTTATTTGACCACTAACTAAAAATTATTAGACTACGTAATAAAGTATATTATTAAATATGACCATTATACTAATTAAACTGTACCACAAACATGGACACAAATATGGAAAAAGTCTCAATCTTTATATATGTGAACAACGACTGACTCAACAAAAGATTCTAGACAAGGAAAAGATGTGGGGGATAATACAAAGTTGTTAACCTGTTAACCCTACCAGAAGCAAGCATATAAATATTAAAATCATATTTAAATTGACCCATACCAAGCATCATACAAAAAGGACATATTGTCAAGCACTTTCAGATAATGCCCAAACCTCAGTAACATGATAGCTTTTGCCATTTGTCTATGAATAAAATACATAAAATATAAATTCATCTTGAATAACCAATAGCAATGGAAATCAAAATAAAGAAGCAATAATACTTAAATATACCTTCTTCATTGAACTTTCTGGTGTAAAAGAGAAGCACTCTTTTGCTGAACTTTGTGTAGCATAAGTTGAATCTGCCACCCTTCTGAATGGCAACCAGAAAGATGCAAGTAGGAAAACAAAACTTTGTTAGCCATGAAAGAGATTTACCTACTTAGGAAGAACATAATAAATAAAGATATCAATGTAAAAGAATAAAAAGCCAGATGACGCATATGAAAATAAAGAAAATAGTAGCAACAGATATGGTGCTTCTCAATGATGTGACAAGACAAAATGTTTATAAGCAAGCCAAAACTAGTAATTAATTTAGTTCAAATAAATCTAATTTTTATTCATTATTAAAACAATATGCACACAAAATGTTGGCAACAATTTGAACACATGAACATTACTTTCACTCACCAGAGTAATAGTTTTGTGCTTAATAGTGTTTCTGTAAAGATACACAACCCCTGCTTATTGTTTCCAATGCATTATTACCATTATGGTCTAACCGTAACAAGTTAACAACTAAATGCCAAGTGTTGCATAAAGTTTCACAGGCAGGGGGGGAAGGGTGTTGAAAACTAAAAATACAAAAGGGAATAGGCATTGTGGAATACATAATTTTTTATTACAATGGAGTCGTTCTATATCTATATGCAGTCACTTAATATATATGTGACCTTTATTACACACATTAATGTTACTTTATTAAACTTGATACCTAGCATTCAAATGTCGATACTCCAACATTCCCCCCCCTAAAATCAAAATACTATTTTCAACTATTGTAACCCACCTTCAGTTAAAACTCAAAACACACTCTGACAAGAATGACTATAAAATTGTTGAACACCACATATGGATCTACTACCACCATCCACCAAGGCACCCAAATAACAAGCCATGGTACTTGTTGGTTTTCTAGCATTGTGGCCCAGTTACATGTTATATCTTTTGCTTTGCTTCATCTCCAAATATTTTAAGATTTCATTGGTATTCCATTAGACGGATGTATATTCACTTTTGAAGGAAGAAATCCACTTAACAAATATTCCAACTCAATAGATTGCCATCTCCCTACATTGAAGGTGGAGTTCTAGTTGGATTCTACTTGACAAGCAGAGCACTCCGACAAATGTGACCTTTCCTGGAGACTTTGGAAGCTAAAATCACAGTCTTGCCACCACATAAAGACGCATAAGACCTCAGGCACTTGAGCTACAGGAGGATGATTTCATCCATTAAATTGACAATCTTGCCTAAGGAGGCTTTGTTGGAATTTCCACACACCCTAGGTCTGCTCTATTCCTTAGCTAGGAACATAATACACTAGTAGTGCCCAACCAAAAACAACTTCGCACAGCCGAATATAACAGCAGTGAAATCAAAGACAATACACAAGATTCATGGCCCAAACATGTTCCTTATCCTTCCATCAATAAGAAAGTCATAGGGCTCCCATACCAGGGATCATGGCCCTTTACAATCCCTGTACAAATGCCAAAATATAATACAAAAAAAGTCTGTCCCATCACTGATACAACTAGGGTTGAGGCCAATTCCTTTAGGTCCTCATCTGCCCAACATACAAATACAATTATTGTCCTTCGTGTGAGACACGTAATTCATAAAATTTACAATTTTAATGATGTTAAAGCTCTGAAGACAACTTATGAAACCCTAAATTAGGATTTTAACAAGGTATAATTAATATTACTCCTAGAATATATTTCTATGTAATACATGTACAAAATTTAACAATTTTATTATTGAATACCAACCTGCAGCTCTATGGTTGAAGATGTCTCTACTCTGTCGTGGCTCTCGCTCCTGCTCCTGTTACCAAAAAGACAAAAACCTCCTTGTCAAACTGAGCACAACTTCAGTACCCAGCTCCAAAGTACTTCAAATTTGAGGTACTCTAGCCCCCGTGCCCAAATCTTCAAAAACAATTGAACTCGGACTTCCTTCTATTAGTGATACTGTTAGAATTTCCTTCTGTCCCTCTAAATCTCCAAGACTCCTCCTCCGTCTCCCTTTGTATCAATTTTTTTCTCCCGTAATAGTCTACCCATGCTTGATGAGCTTCTAACCAGTCCATCCCTCTGAAAGAGTTAGATCTTGCAATAAAATTGAAACCTGGTACAGAACCAATCTTTAAAACACCTTACAAATTGACAGCTCCAGAACTTCAAGAATTACAAAACCAGTTGAAGGAACTGTTGGGTATAG
Organism: Pinus taeda; assembly: GCA_000404065.3. NCBI lineage: Eukaryota > Viridiplantae > Streptophyta > Pinopsida > Pinales > Pinaceae > Pinus > Pinus taeda. Next base: position 140,907 of record APFE030235747.1, read on the forward strand.
GACACATTCAACCCAGTATTTCACCTTGGGGTGCTCCTATAATTTTTGTCAAGAAAAATGATGGTTCCTTGTGGCTATGCATAGGTTATCGAGATTTAAATCGAGCTACATTAAAGAATATATATCCAATCCCTCGAATTGATGACCTCTTCGACCAAATGAAAGGAGCTTTTGTCCTTTCAAAAATTGATCCACGATTAGGTTATCACAACTAAGAATTAAGCAAAGTAATATTTTAAGACTGCATTCCGAACACTCTTCGGGCATTATGAGTTCTATGGTACCATTTGAGTTGACCAATACACTAGCAGTATTCATGAACCTTATGAACAACGTTTTCCACAAATATATCAATCACTTTGTACAAGTCTTCTTAGATGATATTTTCATCCACCCCAAAAATGAGAAAGAGCATGAAGAACATTTGCGAATAGTACTATCTTGCCTTAGGGAACACCAATTATATGGAAAGTTATCCAAGTGCTCTTTCTTTCAAAAAAAGATTCATTAGTTGGGTCATATTATGTCTAGTGAAGGGATCTTAGTAAATCCTGAGAAAGTAAAGGCAAGCATGGAATGGCCGATACCGAAAAATGCACATGAAGTGCGAAGCTTTATGGGTTTAGTCGGTTACTATCGAAGGTTTGTAGAAGGATTCTCCAAAATTGCAAAGCCTATCACAACCCTCCAGCGTAAAGGTGTTAGGTATGAATGGACTAAGGAATGTCATAGAGAATTCTCTGAACTTAAAAGATTGTTGACCAATGCGCCAATCTTGCAAGTACTTGATATGGACAAAGATTTTATTGTGTACTGATACATCCAAGCAAGGATTAGGTGTCGTACTAATGCAGGATAGAGGCGTAATAGCGTATGCCTCAAGGAAATTAAACCCTCATGAAGAACTCTATGCCACGCATGATTTAGAGTTAGTCGTTGTATTACTAGCTTTAAAGATATAGAGACACTATCTGGTAAGGAGAAGCTTTATGCTCAAACGCGATCATCAAAGTCTATAGTATTTGTTTACCCAAAGAGACTTGAATGTTGAGCAAAGACGATGGAGTGAATTCTTAAGTGAGTATGACCATGGATATTTTCCTTCATACCTATCACGGTAGACTTGAGGAAACAAGTATTAGAACATCTCTTAAAAGATAGTTGGTATTTAAAAGTGAGATCCGGACTTGATAATAAAAATCCAAAAGAATCTAAGTTTGAGAGATATGAACTTGAAGATGATAGAATTCTGTGATTCCATGGAAGGATGTACATACCTGATAGTGGGGATCTCTGAAACACCATCCTTAAAGAAGCCCACAGAGCATTATATTGTGCACATCCTAGTGTAGAGAAAATGTATGTTGATACAAAGAAACTCTTCTTTTGGGCAGGCATGAAACGCGATATTGTCCAATTCATTGCAAAATTTCTCGAATATCAGCAAGTGAAGGTTAACCATTGTCATCTAGCAAGTCTCCTAAAACCTCATGACATCCCTATGACCAAATGGGAGATAATTTCCATGGATTTTATCGTCGGCCTACATCTCACTCCACAAAGGCATAATGCAATTCTGGTTGTGGTAGATAAATTAACGAAAAGCGCCCATTTCATTCCCGTAAGAGATACCTAGGATAAATGAAATTATCAGATTTCATGGAGTACCTAAGAAGATCATATCAGATAGAGATTCACAATTCACTTCAAGATTCTGGACTTGTATGCAATCAACCTTAGGAACTCAACTAAATTTAAGTGCAGTTTATCATCCTAAGACTTATGGACAAACAGAAAGCGTGAATCAAGTACTAGAAGATATGTTGAGGATGTACATTATGGACCAGCAAACACACTGGGAAAAGCACTTACCCTTAGTTAAATTTGCATACAATAACAGTTACCACAATTCAATTGGGATGCCTCCATTTGAAGCATTGTATGGCAAACCTTGCAGGACACCGTTAAGTTGGGACAAATTAGAAGATTGAGTGATAGTAGAGCCAGAATTAATTCACGAGATGGAGGAACAGGTAAAGCAAATTAGGCAACGATTGAAGGAGGCACCAAATCCTTCTACCAGTTTGTTGGTCTGCTATTTCTAACCTCTTGTATCATCCTTCTACCAGTCTGTTGGCCTGTTATTTCTAACCTCTTCCAACCCTCTGTCCCTTAATTTTCTCCATAGCCAACACTGTCCAGACTTCGTTAGTCCCCCTAGGCCAGCAATCCCTTCGCTGTCCAACACAGGACCTCCTTCACTTTGGCATCCTCCTTAACAAGTTTTGGAAGCCCTAACAGACCTCGGCTAGGTTTGTTCCAACCCCTATTCAGTCAACAGTCTGCCTTTAACCAATTGTTGATGCATTACTTCAAGACGCAGCCAGCCTTATACACCTCAGCCCTCTAAGAATGACCTTCCACGGGTCTGCGGCAAGCCCTAACCAGGCTACAGCCTGTCCACAACACACAAAACAGCCCTTAACCTGCTTCAACAAACCTCCAAAGGACTCAGCCTCCTTCCTGTGATCAAATTCCCTGACTCAGCCTTCCATTAGTTGTCCTTCATTGCCTACTCGACCTCCTCTTACTTGATGCAGATTCTCTTGCTTGGCTGCGGCGCTTTCCAGCGCTCTCTTGCTCACAAATGAAGTCCTTCTCACTTGTGCCTTCTAGCCTTTCCTTTCGCCTATATGTACACATCTTGTTTAAGTGTCTTGGAATCACTCCTTGTCCTTTAAGAGATTGTACTTCACCACTCAACAACAAATTAGAATATTAAATTGCTTTCCTTCGGTTCCAAACCCATTCCTTTGGGTCCAAAACCCCAACCTTGAGTACTTTCAACTTTGCCCACAAACCCATCCTTCTATAGGATTTCTCCTCACAAGCCTAGCACCAAGGGCTTGTGGGAGTACCTCCCAAGCTACCCAATTTCAACAAGCCTTTCCATTGGAGAGTGCCTTTAGGGCATTCTCACTTTTCTTGAGGCATGAATTACATATTTGAATGCAGTTTTATCACTAAAGGGGTCACCTCGGATTCTACAAGGCATGTTCTACATATTTGGATGCATAGTTGGAACTTGGGGCCATTAGCATTCCCTGCAAGGCAAAATGAATGCTTCTAGGAGGATGCCTTGGCCTTTGGGCACTCTTTCTAAGAGAAGAAAGCTATTTTAGGAACATATCAAAAGGAAGTTTAATCTATGTGGTGGCCATGTTTTTAAAGGAAGAATGCTTATTGATGAAAGCATTTTAGTTTCAAGGGACTTAATGAAGACCATAACCCACTATATGCACATATACGAAGGGTATACCACCTTTGAGAAGTTTTACTAATATTTTTTGTCGACTACTCTGGCTATGAACTTTGAAGATGCCAAGTGGTAATGTGCACAGTCAAATCCCTAGAACAATTAAAAAAGAGGCCATTGCTCGTATTTGAATGGGTTTCTAGCATATTTTTAAAGATTTTATTGATGAGTTAGTTAGAGAATAAGCCTATAAAAGGAGGGCTTTACTTTAAAGTTTAGTTGTAAAGGTGGTTTCATCTTGTAGAGAATACCCTAAACTAATCAGAGTTAGGTAACTGTATCTTTCTTCTTTGTTGGGATATAAATTTGTTGTTTGTGGTGTTTTTGACCAGCAATGGAAGCACTGAAAAGAAAGCCCTGTTTTTCCTCCTGAAGCTATTATAGTATCAACATCTGGGATATGTAACATGCATGATTGTTATTCAATAGAAGATTGTTATTTTACATCATATATTTAGTTTTGGTGTTGTATATCAATGCAATTATTGAGCGGTTGTGCTAAGGTATCATTTTGAGTATTTGTACTGGACTGAAACTGTAATTATAGATCCCTGCTAGCTAGTAAACAGTGTTGTTTGGGCATGTTTGTTGGGTTAGTGTGCTTCATAATCAAGTTCCAAATACGTAGCATTGTATCCAACTCCATAACCCTTGCATAAGGCTCTCAACTGTTAGAAAAACAGAAAGGAAAAAAGGTTTTCTTATGTTGATAATTACTTGTGATATTCTTATGTTCTTGTTAACTTTCTTATGTTCTTCTTTTATCTTTGATTCATCAAGCAATTATCAAAAGAAAAATATGAAGATCAGGGACACTAGATGTAAGCGAACATCCAGGGCTAAAACCTAAAACCCCTCCATAGGGGAAAACCCAATTAAGAACTCTTCCTTCAGTAATTCAAGTTGAGATGGACCAAGACCCTAGACCAGTAAACCTTTCTCCTCCACCAAGTCAGCGTTCCAAAATGATGTAGTAGTCTCTTCTTATCCAACAGCTTCAACCCAGCAACAATCCAACACTTCAACTTCCCAGTTGCAGAATTTTGACCCCCAACAGCGAAATTTTGGCCTCCCAATAACTGCAGAATTTCGGCCCCCCCTCCAGCAGCTACACAGCTTCACACATGTGAGAAATAGAGAAAATTTCAACTTTTATGCATGAAAGAGTCCTCCTTTGCTATCCTTCTTCCTTTTCTTCTTTGAATTTCACACTTTTTCTGGCCCTAGAAGTTACAGATCGAACTTGTTGTGAGTGAGCCCCAAATGAGGTCAACTTGCTACCTTTTATATGGTGACTCTGCTACCCAATTTAGGCCATCTTGGTGGAGGATGCCTAATTGACATACTTTACAATAAAATAAATTTCTTCTTTGACAAATAAATCCCAAGAAGGGTTCTTTACATTATGACATGGACAAGGACACTTGACACAAACCCTAGAAGCCTACAATGGAGCCTTTGACCTAAAAACAATTGACCCAAGCATGAAACCCATGCCTTAATAAGTCAATTTTAATAATAACAAAATTTCATTTTCTTTCTTTTGACAAGTACAACCTATTGTGAGTTAAATACATTTATGAAGACCGAACCTAGTTACATTCTTCAACACTCCCTCTTAACTAGGGAGGTATTCATAATTACAACCATATAGAGGTAAATGGAAGAAGTAAAGAACAAAGTTCCTTCTACAGATTAATTACTCCAGAAGACTTGGAATATAAAGATATCCATGAGGATACAAATATTATATATTGAATGTGTGAATAAGAATGATTACAATTGAGAATGAGGGCCTTGTATATATAGCCAGGTAAACCCTTTCACGAACAAGCATGTCTCTAACACATGCATTTTCATTGTTAACTAGCTAATCATTAGTTAATTAGTTATCGTTTATTATATTTATATTTATATTTATATTTACATTTATTATGAATTATGAATTATATTCATAACATAGTCTTCCCCTTTAAAAAGCTTTGTCCTCAAAGCTTATTGATGAAAGACTTGATCTCTTTTCCTTCTTTGAATGTCTTCTCGTCTCGGCATTGTTATCTTCGTTGGTACTAGTTGATATGATCCTCTAACCGAAACAATATTGTCGCACGGAGAAGAGATCAGACCATCCTAGATTGATCTTCTGTGGAATCAAATTGTCTGATGAATAGTTGTCATAAGAATGTATTCTGCAAACTTCAGTATCCTTGGGAAGATAATTTTGTTGTTTATTTTCTGACCGACGCTGGTACGTAGCTTGATTGGAGGGTCTACTCTTGTGATTTGGGTGTCGATACATATCTCCTTTGGTTTGGCTTTCCTCTATCATATTAGTGGTTGATCCCTGATTTTCTTCAGACACTATTGTTGTTAAGTTGGCAACTGAATCATCATTTGGAATGTCCAGTGTTTGGATTGCATCTTCTGCATATGTTTTAACTTCTCTAGACTCATCTTCTTCCTTGCTTGTGATATTGACTGGATCAGTATTTATTCCCTTATCTTCAACTTGGACTGAAACGATTGATGACTTCAATACTTGACCTTGAAGTTGTTCTAGCTTGTCATTCAGCGATATTTTGTCATTTTTAAGTTTTTTTATTTGCATAAGTAGGGTTTGGTTATGATTCCTTAAACGTATAAGCTCATCCTTTTCTGAACTACCGACTTTATTCTTAGTAGCTTCATCATCTTTTAAACTTTTGATTTGTTCTAATAATCTCTGGTTAAGGCTTTTAAAACGTAAATTTTCCTTTTCTTTCTTTGATAGACTTTCGTTGAATTTTTTGTCAAAACTCTCTTTTTCTTGTTCTAACTTGTGCTTCTTAGTTTTACACTTTTTGACTTGTGCAAGAAGTTTCTCATTGTGGTTTCTTAGATGCAAAATTTCTTTGTTGCATTCTGTTGATTTTGCATGAAACCGCTCTTTGAGATCTTTACATCTCTTCTCTGAGGCTTCACTCTTTTGTTGAAGTTTCGTGACCTCTTCTTTTAATAGTTTTATTTGCATTTGCTCATTTTCTTGATGTTCTTCTGTATTAAATAGTCTTCCACACCTTGGACAATTTAAATCGCAGTTTTTTTGAATATATGTATATCCAATTACGTTTAGACAAGATGGACATTTAGTCCAAAATAGTGATTCTTGTGTGGAACTCATTTTGACTTCTTTCTTTTCTTTCTCGAGATGAACTTAAGAGTTATGTAATCGCTTTATTTTTTTTTTTTCTTTCCTAATATAATTTTTTTTAACATATAACTATGTTGATATTATATAATATAGTTTATATTAATATTATTTAAAATATATTAATATGTAACTATATATTAATATCGAATAGAATTCTATTAATATATTAATATCTAATTGAGTCAATCAACCGATCTTTTTTTTTTTCAAGTGTACTTGTTATACTCTTTTTTTCTAAGTAATCTCTTTTACTTTTCATTAATCGTTCGATCCCCTTTAAAAAGTAACTCCTTTTATATATTTCAATCTAATTTATTTTTTTTAAAACCTTTTCCTCCCTTCTTCTTCCTTTTTTCAACTTTTTCTTAAATTGATATGGAACAATTATTCAATTTTACGAACCCTTTATATAATCCTTATAATACAGTGCTTTCGTTAATTTGTGTTCTTCTGACTCGATGAGGAAAATCAACGGTTAAGAGTAAAGTTGGAAAAATATGATTGTACAGATGGGTGGCAATGGAGATATGAGAAGATGTGACTATATTGTGAAAAGATGCGATTGTAGGATCAAGGGGAAGAATTGATATGCAGGAATGGAGGATGGAGCATCCAAGGACAGTTGAGCATCCAATGGTGACAACTGTGAGGAAGGGCAAAGATGAATGTAGTGATTCTAGACAGTCGTTCGAGCAAATGGTGGCTTTGGTTGCCGCTGTGACAATGGTGACATTCAGGCGGATGGTAAACAGTGGTGGTGTAGACTCGCAAAGGCAGAAGGGGATTCAGATTGGCCTTGGTTAAGTGTTTATGGCTGCATGCAGCACTGTGAGGCTCTGACAGCGACGATGTTGGACAGCCTGTGCAGTAATGGCAGCAACAGACAGCGGTAGCATAGTGGCAGCGGCGATGGGAATTTAGACACGGCGATTGACAGGGACGGGTGTCAAGGACGGTCCATTAGCGGATGTCATCAATGGGAGGTGAGTTGGCAGTAGCGGGTGATGGTGACAAACACGTGGTGTTGTTGGGTGGCCCGTAAGTAAGGTAAGTCTTAAAAAAAATAATTTTTAATTGATTAGTATATGACTTATATATTCGGCCGAGTCATTAGTGAAACGGCCAGGTTGATCCGAGCCATTACCCTCCCTAACGACCCGGCCAATGAAACGCTTCGTTCGGCCGAGTCATGGCTGACTCGGCTGAAACGGCCGTTTCCATTACGACTCGGTCAAGTCACCAGAAACAAGAGTAACTCAACTCCAATGTATTATGTCCTTCTGCAAATAAGTTGATCTTGATCCGGGTAATCCACAATAAGTTAGGAATTTGATTAAATATAGATGACGCCTCTATAGCTCAACTTTAAGAAGATTATAATTCTACCAATGTTCTCGGTTCACAAGGGAATTAATCCCCTAGTCTGGAACCATTCACTCAAATTTGATCAGGTTTCTAACAAACTCCTAGTAGAGTGATTCAACACACAGGCATTAGTACGTACAATGATTTGTTTGATGGTTCTAACAACAACTTATTCCGTCCACTATCTCTGCAATGCAACATATACAAGGTAACACCAACGATCTTTAGTTGCAACGATCCACAAATACTCTACCAAGCAAGCACTCCGTGTTGCCAGTGACCAAGCCACTGCATATATTGTACAACACAACATCAAACCATTACGTAACAACTACATATTTCTTACTCAGGTGACGTAGGTTGTAATCGCACTTCCAAAACGCGTAGTTAACCTTACAACATCTGACGCAGGTTCTGTGCACTTTGGAAGGTCATTTAGCCAACTAGCAAGGCCTTAGGGCCAAGGGTTTGCTCTCTAGCCCCAACTTTCTCATTTTTGTTTAATGATCAGATCTGATATTTCCTGATAGCAGCAGTGTGAAATATTTATGTTTTTTTATAAAAAAAAAAAATATTTAATGTATTTTTTACAACGACCAAGTCATTGAAATCGAGCCGGCTGAGTCATTACCGTTTCGGGAGTCAGAGTCGGAGTCGATCTCAACCGAGTCAGAGTCGGAGTCGGAGTTTAAAAACTATGATATAATATATATATATATATATATATATATAATAATAATATCTCCTCTTTTTTATTTTTTTATTGACCACTTTTTTTTTGAATAATTCTCTCTTTTTTTCCAACTCTTTTTGTAATACTATATTTTTATATGATTTTTTTCTTTAATTTTTTTTTTAATGGCCAAAGGCCTCTGACGAATCAGCGATGGAGAAACTCCCAAAAATGTAGTGAAACACTTCAATCTCGACGACAACAATGTTGACAAAACCTGGATGGCCAAGGGCCTAGATCGAAGAGAGTGACTCTGTGCGGCGGTGGAGCGCCAAAGGATTGAATTGCTCTGATACCAATGTAAAAGAACAAACTTCCTTCTACAAATTAATTACTCCAGAAGACTTGGAATATAAAGATATCCATGAGGATACAAATACTATATATTAAATGTGTGAATAAGAATGATTACAATTGAGAATGACGGTCTTGTATATATAGCCAGGTTAAATACCCTTTCACGAACATGCAGGTCTCTAAGACATGTCTTTTCATTGTTAATTAACTAATCATTAGTTAATTATTTATCATTTATTATATTTATATTTATATTTACATTTATTATTTTATTATGAATTATATTCATAACAGAAGATCTCCAATATGAACTACTAAGAGATCAGGCACACTCAATGCCACGGACTAGATATTTGACCAGGGTTATCTATCTGGGTGGGACTAAGATGGATTCAAGTTTTCAGCCACTCTAGGCACCATCAAGCTTACTAACTAACCATCAACCCAAGGATCTAGGTGTGTATCCAAGGTCAGAGCTCCAAGACCAACGCCACCCCCCCCATCTTTGGGATCAGGACATCAAACACACATAGGCCAGCCAAATGTCCTCCCAAGCATCCACCATTAGATGCTTTCAACTCTCTTTATCAAACTAGATATACCCATTTATCCAAGCATGCTTCCAGAGTGTTCAACCTTTTTATGGAGAGATTTACCTATACAAACACAAACCCCAATCAATAATAAAATTTCATACAAGTAGACAAAAACCTTTGGGGTCTTCATTCATTCGAATGTTGCTTATATAAAGTTGTCCAAATACATCTTGTCGAAAGCTTTCTTCTACCACTTCTTCAGTAGCACCAAATATAGCCTCAGTACTTCTCAAGTCTTTTGTTTGTAACTTCATATTCATCAATAGTACTTTTGCTTACTTTAAAGTATTTACTGTCATAATATGCCCTCCCTCTCAACTGGGGTGATATACCCTTTCTTCTATCCAAGCTCCCTCTTAACTTAGGGAGATCAATTACTTTCTTTTACCATCATCAAAGAAGCTATAACTACATCAAGGTCATCTTGATCATGCTCATATGGACATCATGTGTACTTGCAAAAATTTAATAGCAAGTACAACCAAATATATATAGAAGCATGAAGTTAATAGTATCAAAGTTATGTTAATATAACAAAAGCATCAAAACAATCAAATACTTCAAACATCAAACACCTTAATTTAGTTAGGTTCATAATCAGTGAGAGACATATACTTCTATACTTCAACTTCTTGCTAGGGTTTTGTTACAAACCCTAGACTACAACATAAAGTAACTTGGATCAGTCTCATTCTATCTAGGACCTCAATATTATGACAGATTTTACTATGATCCATTACAAACCCTAGATTCCATCCTAGAGACACAAAGCCTTAAATATCAACAATTCAATCAAATAACAATTCTACTATACAATTTAGACTCTACTAGGGTTTGTTGCAAACCCTATATTTGACAATCATATCCTAGAAAATCAAACTTCTACTAGGGCTTTGTTACAAACCCTAAAATTTACAGGCTATGAGAATCAACAATTAGGTTAGCATATATACATATCTAGGATTTCATAACCATGCATAAGCATAATACAACAATATCTACTAGGTACACCTAGGACACAAATATCAATACATTAAAGTTAGACATACAACAATTTTGACCAGGCTAGGGTTTCGATCAGACAGATGAACATACACCTAGGGCTTCATCCATAGGATCTTACCATAGACATTACAAGGTTTTGGTCATAGACCCTAATTTACCAAAACTTAAAGGTCTAGCGCTCCATTTTAGGTATTAATAGAAAACCCTAAAGGATTAGGGTTTTTATCATAACAATACCAAGATTCTAAACAAGAGAGTAGGACTTCTAGACTTCATCATTAACCCTAAGAAGGCGAGGGTTTCATAAATGTGGACATCCCCTTAGGTTAGGGTTTTATAGAGAACCTTTTAAGGTTCCATACAAATGAATATGAGAGTAGATTCAGTGTAATGATTAATTACCCAAACAAAAATCTCTTACGATTCAAAACCCTAGACATAACAATGTTAGTAATGTAGAACAAAATTTAAAAAAAAAAGAATGATTGTTCACTTTGCATGAAGAGAACTTTATAACAAAACATATAGTTTTAAGAGATAACTCGAGTTGTTCCTGTGAAAAATTGGATGCCCAAATTTCTGTTGCAGCAACTAATTAAGTTTCTCCTACTTGTTAATTTATGAATCAAGTTACTTATTGTTTCCTACAGTGAATATCGAAACTAATACATTGCAGCCTACACCATTTAAATTATTAGCGCAAACAAGAAACTGAACAAGAAAGAGATACAACACATCTACACAGTGATTTTTGGACAAATGTCCCCAAAAAAACCCAATGCTAGAAAACCAGTGCAGCAACTCTAAGGGTTTTATTATTATGCAGTAGTAATTTCTGAATACAATCTCTAGATGCCTTCCCGACAATCCAATTACAGAGAATATCACTGACAAAGAGACAAGTGAGGTCACCTCACACTATCACTAGAAATCCTGGTTGATCCAGCCACTGAAGGAACTGCCCCTGGCTGCCTCTACTCAATCACTGCGTTAGCCCAGCGTTGCACCCTCTGGGGACTGTGTCACTCCTCCCGGCTAATCGATTTGCCTCTGAGATTCTGACTTCTGCTCTCTCGATCTCACAACCCGACTTCCAGCAACAAAAATCAATCTCCTCAGCAAATTTTTGGACTTCCTCAAGGCTTTGTACTGCCTCTATGTGGCCCTGCGTGGCTCTGCGTCAGTCTATCTGGCTCTGCGCTACCTCTGTTGGATCTCTCTCTCTCTTCTTTGTGAGTATTCTCTGACCAGGAAAGATCTCCCTTCGAATACTATCCCTGCCCCTCACTGCAAAAGATCACCATCGAAAATCTCTCTGACAGTTACTCTGCTTCAATATATCGAACTTCTAATCATCCCTATATGTATATTCTCCAAGTGCCCTTCAAACCTCTTCTTATATCTTTTTGTTGAACAAGCAATGGCCTAGATTAACTTCTAATCAATGGCTTAGACCATTTTGGCTTGATCCTCGTCTTCTTCTAGAAGTTACACCCACAATTTAGATTAATACCCATTAATTATTTTAATCTCCTAAGTTTAAACTTAGGGTCCCATTAAAAATAATTAATTAATTTAATAAAACTGTCTCCGGGTAGAATTTCCCAAATCGATTTCTGGGTATTGGAGAATGCATGTGTCTAAGCCTCCCTGCACATTTTAAGACTTTGAGCACATCCGATGCTACCTGAAATCAACACTCCCTCTTAGCGAGGAATGTGCTCTAGCAGTGCACCCTACTGAAGCATCAACTGTTTTGTTACATCTCCTTTTGCGTCGTTGATGTCTGACATCCTGTCCACCAACTACTACACAAATGTTGCACATGTGCTACTACTGACCCTACCATTGTCAACACTGCATCTGTACTACAACTCCCTCTCAATTCTGTATCTGTGTTGCTACTGACACTGCCACTGCCAACACTGCATTTGCACTGCAACCTTCTCCAACTGCTGCTGCTATTGCATCAGCAACGGAAAAGCATCCCAAATTACTAAACTGGTGTTCAATATGATGCATCTTGTTGCTGGAGTTCGACTATTGCTAGTCTCTACGCTGACCCTCTGAAGCTTTTGCATTGTTGTTAACCTCTACTTTGTGCCAACTACACTTCTGCCAACTCTAGCTCTTTGCTGCTCAATCTCTAGCGCTCCTAGCCACTACAACTGTCACTCCAATACTCCTCTACACCAATTGTCACTAGTCCATCCTGCTACTTCTGATTTGGGCTTTCGTAGCAAGGAATTGATTTGAGAGGTGGACTCCTCAAGGATCCTGTCCATCTGCAGTCCTTTCGAACAACAGCTCTAAATCACCCCACCTCCCTCTTGGAGATGCCTGGGCTGTCATGGCTAACTCCTCCTCGATCTTCACGACTGCAACCTTCAGATCATGCTTCTCATCTTTGTCCTTCTTCCTGAGAGGACACTGAGTTGTGTAGTGATAGAATTCACCACACCTGAAGCATTTGATCTTCGAAACATCTTTCTTCTTCTTTCGTTGCTCCTGCTACCCCTTGGGTGCGAGGCCTACATTCTCTTCCTCCTCCTTGGGCTTCGGCCCACAATTGTTGCTTCTGTCAAGTTTATTGACCAAGTCTCTCCTCAACTCCTCTTGCTTAAGAGCTCCCCACATTTCATCCCAATTTGGCAAAGATGCCCTGCCCAAGATGCTCTGAACAAAGACTTGCCACTCATCAGATACTAAATTTAGGGCCAGTCTTACCATCTCGGAACCTTGAGGTGTTGACCCCACAGCAGTCAACTCATCTCGGGTCTCCTGAAGCATAGAGAAGAATGGATCAATGCGTTCCCCCTTCTACATCTGCATAGATCTCATTTTCTACTCCAAGTACCTCTTTCGCTACTCGAAAGATCCCTGATATAGCGTCGACAATGCATCCCACATCTCCTTGGCAGTGTTTCTGCCAACGATGTAACTTACTATATGATCCTTTACTTCGTCAAGGATCATTCTCTTTGTCTTCTCCATTTCTCCCTTGAAATTCTTGAGTGGATCTAGATCCGCGGGCTCAGTTACCACGCTGTCAACGTAGACTTGAGAAAATGCTCATCCAGAAGGCATGACATCCTTGTCTTCCAGATCACATAGTTGGATGCCCCATCCAACCTATCTTGATCTCCTAGTCCACTGGCTGCAATCTTTGCCAAACAAAATGTCGAATGACCTCCTCTCTCTTGCTACTGCTCAACAAATGAGACTTCGAATTCCCTAGCTAGGAATTCTCTACGTAAGAAATTCCCTCAAGTGTCTCTCTTCTTCCTTTTGACGTCTTTCTGCCCACCAAATGCCTACAATAAAACTGCATCCGACCAGAAACTACCTCTTCGTTGAAGTTGTTACACTGCTCCCTCTTACACTGGCAAAATTCGATCTGGAAGTCTTACCTCTGAGTCAACTCACTCAGAGAGAGACCTTCATCAAAAATCTTTGCCCTCCTGGCCTGGACTACGCAATCCCTCTCGAGATTCGATTTGTTGCCTACGCAGCACTTCGACCCTCCTTTTCAGTGTTGGGTTCTTCCAGGTCTACTCTCTTGCTTCACCTACAGCTCTGATACCATGTCAAAATTTGGATGCCCAAATTTCTACTGCAGCAACTAATTAAGTTTCTCCTACTTGTTAATTTCTTAATCAAGTTACTTATTGTTTCCTACAGTAAACATCGAAACTAATACATTGTAGTCTACACCATTTAAATTATTAGTGGAAACAAGAAACTGAACAAGAAAGAGATACAACACATCTACACAGTTATTTTTGGACAAATGTCCCCTAAAAAACCCAATGCGGGAAAACCGGTGCAGCAGCTCTAAGGGTTTTATTATTATGCAGTAGTAATTTCTGAATACAACCTCTGGATGCCTTCCCGATAATCTAGTTACAGAGAATATCATTGACAGAGGTAAGTGAGGTTACCTCACACTATCACTGGAAATCCTGGTTGATCCAGCCACTGAATGAACTACCCCTAGCTGCCTTTGCACAATCACTGCGTCAGCCCAGCGTCACACCCTCTGGGGATTGCATCACTCCTCCCGGTTGATCGATTTGCCTCTAAGATTCTGACTTCTACTCTCCTAGTCTCACACCTCGACTTCCAGCTATAGAAATAGATCTCCTCAGCATATTTTTAGACTTCCTCAAGGCTTTGTGCTGCCTCTGCGTCAACCTACGCTGCTTCTGTGTGGCCCTGCGTGGCTGTGCATCAGCCTCTCTGGCTCTGTGTTGCCTCTGCTCGATCTCTCTCACTCTCTTCTCTGCTGAGTATTCTCCGACAGGGAAAGATCTCCCTTCAGATACTATCCCTACCCTCACTGCAAAAGATCACTATCGAAAATTTCTTCGACAGCTACTCTTCTTCAGAAAATCGAACTTCTGATCTCCCTTCTGTGTATATTCTCCGAGTGCCCCTCAAGCCTCTTCTTATATCTTTTTGTTGGACAATCAAAGGCCCAGATTAACTTTTAATCAATGGCTTAGATCATTTTGGCTTGATCCACGTCTTCTTCTAGAAGTTACACCCATAGTTTAGATTAATACCCATTAATTATTTTAATTTCCTAAATTTAGACTTAGGGTCACATTAAAAATAATTAATTATTTTAATAAAATTGTCTCCGGGTTGAATTTTCCATAACGACTTCTAGGTATTGGAGATTGCATGTGTCTAAGCCTCCTTGCAAATTTTGAGACTTAGAGCACACCCGATGCTACCAGAAATCAACAGTTCCTTAACAAACCTTGTATGACAACAACTTTTGAAGGACAGACCTTCTTCCGTGCTTCAAGTCTATCCGCTGCAGTCTTCTCCATGATCCTTGAGCAATTAGCAAGCTTTCCTAGCCAAGGAAAAATATAAAGAGAAAGATTATTAGCATATAATACAAACACATCTTGATAACAGAGGAAAACCAAACATAAAAGATAAGACAAGGAGTAAGATACTTATCTTGGGAAAATGGTAAGGGCTCCCTCTTAATCCAATCTTGAGGGATACCTACAACTTTATAAATATAAAAGGTGTTCTAACAATACTTGTTAGACCTACAAATTCTAGATATCAAAACATAAATGAAAACAATTCAAAACTTAGAATAAAATATCAAGGGAGGACTGAGTAGTATAAGTCCTTGACTTCCAATTCTTCTCGAGTCTTGATCTTCTTTGGTGGTTCTTCATCAGCTGCATTTGCTTGATCCCTATTTCTTTTCTTATTTCTTGGATTCTGAGGACAATGACTCTAGTAATGTCCCAACTTATGGCAATTGTAACATTCAACTTTGGATAGGTCCATTTTCTTCTTTGGTCCTTCGAACTTCTTGAAGGTTCCCTTTTTGTGATGAGTAGTGTAAGCATTTGAGGTGTTTTCTCCTTCATTCTCCCTTTTGTTGTTCACCATGGATATTATGGCTTCTTCTTGGCTACATGCATTCCACATTTGTTCAAATGTTGGCATATCCTTCCAACTGTTGAGTCCTGATGCAAAAGAACTCCAAGATTTAGGTAGTCCTAGAAGGGAAGTAATTACTAACTCCTTTTCCGGGACAATTTCATCTATTGCTTGGAGTTCCTCCATGATTCTAGATATCCTTATGAAGTATGATGAAACAGTATCATCATTTATCATTTTGACAGTTCTTAGTTCATCCTTGAGTCTTGCTATTTGTCCAATGTTCTTGATTGTGAGTAACTTGGAAAGAGCCTCATACATTTCTTGAGCATAATATATGTTAGATATGTATGGAATTAAGTTATCCTTAACTCCATCTACTATTAGATTCGTAGCCACGATTTCAAGTTCTCTACACTTCACTTTATTTGCATTGCTTGCTTCATCGATAGGCTTCTTAACTCTTCCTTGAACAAGGGCTAACACTTTATTCTTTTCAAGAACCAGAGCTATTTTCTTTTTCCAGACCTTGTAGTTGAAAGCTCCTTCTAGTTTGTTTTCTGCCTTCACTGAGTTTGTCATTGTTCATGTAAATGGTAGACTTATCCCCTTATATGATCCTCTATAATGACCTTTCCTTGATTCTTTTCTTCAATAGATCTTTAGGCTGCCTTTTTGCTTCTTTCACCTTAGCTCTGATACCATGTTAGAAAATCAGAAAGGCATAAAGATTTTCTTATGTTGATAATTACTTGTGATATTCTTATGTTCTTATTAACTTTCTTATGTTCTTCTTTGATTCATCAAGCAATTATAAAAAGCAAAATATGAAGATCTGGGACACCAGCTTCAGCGTAACAACAATCCAGCATTTCGACTTCCCAGTGGCAGAATTTCGACCCCCAGCAACAGAATTCGGCCTCCCAGTAATTGCAGAATTTCAGCCCCCTTCTAGCAGTTGCACAGCTTCACACGTGCGGGAAAGAGAGAGAAAACTTCGACTTTTATGCTTGAAAGAGTCCTCCTCCTTTGCTATCCTTCTTCCTCTTCTTCCTTGAATTTCGCACTTTTTCTGGCCCCAGAAGTTGCCAATCGAACTTGTTGTGAGTGAGTCCCAAATGAGGTCGAGTTGCTACCTTTATATAGTGATTTTGCTGCCCAGTTTAGGCCAACTTGGTGGAAGAGGCCTAAATTGACCCATTTTACAATAAAATAAATTTCTTCTTTGACAAATAAATCCCAAGGGTTCTTTATATTATGACATGGACAAGGACACTTGGCACAAACCCTAGAAGCCTACAATGGAGGCTTTGACCTAAAAACAATTGACCCAAGCATAAAACCCATATGCTTTTATAAGTCAATTTTAATAATAACAAAATTTTATTTTCTTTCTTTTGACAAGTAAAATATATTGTGGCTTGAATACATTTATGAAGACCGAACCTAGTTACATTCTTCAACATCAACTACTTGAAATCACCATATATTTATTGGAGACCTTAAACTTTATGTTTTGCCAATCTGAGAATTGTTATTGGACTTCAAGGACAGATTGGCAATCCCAATAGCAAAACATCTCCCTCTAGTGAAAAAGAAAGAACCTAAAGAGAGGGAAGTGAAGACCAAGGCGACAAGGTGTGATACTACTATTTCACCCTAAACCTGCATCTTCCTGTTGGACTTGAATAGTTTTCTGAAGTGTAAATTTAGAAAGTAACAAATCAGCGCCATTGCCAAGGAAGTCAAGTTCCTTGCCGGGAATTTAAAAACTATGCTTCAAGACTATTGATGAGAGATTTCATCTCACAACTCCATTGTAAGTAAGCTCTAGAGGGAGATACCCTATAAGAAGTTCCTCACTAAAGTTGATTACACCACTGACCAAACTGGAAAGATATCATAGGAGGCAGGTGAACAGATTAGCCCAAATATCACAAGTGCTTGGACCTTGGTGACTGAAGGCATCAAATCACAACAAAATTCATGGTCACTTAGAGGAGAAATTTGTACAAAGACTTGGACCTCACAGCTACTGAGAGTGCTCCTCATGTTCTACAAAATAAGTACAATAAACGGCTTCCCAAAGGTAATAATGTCATTTCAGTTGAAGCCCATGTGACAGCATTGGAAGGAAAGTTTCATGAATTAAATGTTGAACATTTGGATGTTCTGTTGAAGTTATTTGTGTTATCACTAGAAGAAGATGCTAGAACTTGGTATAAAAAATTGGATGATGCTAGCATTAAAGACTAGGATGACTTCAAAAAGGATTTCCCAATATATTGGGAGATAAAGAAAGATGGCATGACGTTGTTAACAGAGCATCATAAGTTAAGAAGAAGGAGAAAGAAACAGTAAAGGAGTTCATTCAAAGGTTTCACAAACTCATTCAAAAAATTACCAAGGGCATTGAAGCTCTAGGTAATGCTATTCTTCTGTCATGTCCCTTCTCAAACACATTTATAATAGGGTGTCTCTACACATTTTTGCACAATTTTGGCTAAGGAAAAGAACCCAACATTTTCAACTTAGGTACTTAGGAGGAAATTCAACTTAATTTGGTTGCTAGTGGAAAGCGGGCGCCACCCAAGTGGGAATTCAATCTAGGCCATTCGAATGGCTTAGAGGGAATCAAAATGTTGAATGGAGGGGCCCACACGAGGCAAGGATGGCCCACGAAGATAAAAGGAGGAAGACGCTCTCATTTGGATTCATTCATTCACCTTGCAAATCGAAATTACTTGACTATTTGCTTTGCTGCTTAGCTGAGTCAACTGGTTATTTAGCCACGAATCTCTCAAATGGGAGATTCAACCTTACATTCGAGGGACCTTGAGTGCCCACCCCAGGAAGCCAGTTCCATCAGCGTTTCAGGAGATCCGGGAGTTTGCTACAACACTACCATTCAGCCACACACAGGAAATGCATATTTCTGGGCCACCAGGAGAATACGCAGGAGGAGTTTGAGCCACAACAGATCAGTCATTTGCCAGGAGAGCTAAGGGATCTGAAGGACAACATTAGACCAGCATTTCTTGAGAGTTTGGGAGCCAACAACCCAACAGTTCGAATTCCAGGCCTGGGGGACAGCACAGAGGGCCTGTCTAACATTTTCGTGGGTCTTAGGGGCAAGTGCTACAGCCTGGAAACTCATCCGGGAAGTCGGGGAATTTGCAGTAGGGATCAGCGAAACTCTTTGGGACATTTTCCATAAGGATTTACAGCCAGAATCCAACAGGCCAAGTTTTGCAGTTGGAGTTGAAGTTGGGCTCCTTGGAGGTCGAATTTGAGAAGTCTGAACCAGCTAAATTCCTTCGTGGGTTTTTCTAGGTTTAGGCCAAGGAATCAGAAGCTCGAATCTCATAAATTTCTAAGCACAGGAAGTGATGTTTCCAGCCATTTGAAGTCAGCAAAAACAACAGTTTTCTAATCAGGGCAGTGTAGATTGGTTCAGCAATTGCAGCAGCCATCAGTTCAACTATTGCTCACCTAAGGTTGGTCATGCTTGTCCATTGAGACAAGCCCAAGTGCACCACTCTATTTTCTATTATTTTGCCCTCAAGGAAGTAAGAAAATGGCTCAGCAGTTCATTATTTCCAGCATTTCCATGGGTGCTTAGTATCTATTTCGTTTTTATATTTACTGAATTGATTGTATGCTTGTATATCACTTGTATTCCTACTTAGGAACATTACAGTGGTTTCAGAGCCTAGTTCTTGGCTCAGTTGTGGGGATTTTCTCCTATGAGAGAAGGGACCAGCAGAACATCACATACAGAAGGCAGAGATACTGGAGGAGAGAAAGAGAGTTGGAGATTACTCCAGACACAGAAGACAGAGGGAAAGCAGTGGTAGAAGAGGAGGACACGGTGGAACCCGAGAGTAGGGAAGAGATGGCTTTCGACAACCTCCTGAGGTCCTTGAATGACTTAGCCAAGGGCCAGAAAGAGATGTTGGGGGAGATTAAGCTGCAGAACAGAGAGAGGACCACTCCTAGAGGGTTTCTATTTGGGGAAACTTCTGGAGCCTCCCAGCCATTCGATCACCCCTCAACAGCAACACAACACCCATCGGCTAATGGGCCAACTCGAGCCACACTACCCGCTTTCGTACTAGTGGCACAAATCAAACCAGCAAGGGGTGAAGAACAGATGGGAGATCATTTCAAAGAGTGGTGATCTATGGATGCAGACTTCGGGGAAGCACTCTCTTTCAAAGGTTTCTGCAAGCTCAAGCAAGTGAGAAGAACAAGGGCTATGGAGGACAGGGTACACAGAGCTATGAGCTGCAAAGGACCATAGGGAGGATGTGCTACCCTACTTTCGATGGCACTGCCAAGTGCACTGCTAGGGCTTTGGGTTGAGAAGATGGACACCTACTTCCAGCTCAACCGGATGACTAAACAGGAAGCCATCAAGATGGCCACGCTGCACATGGAAGGGGAAGCCCATGGCTGGTGGTTTCATGGCTTGGCCACCCTAGGGCATGCCAATGTGGCTTCTTATGAGGATTTCACCAAGAGGGTGGTGGAACATTTTGACCAAAGAGATCCGAAGGCCCATTTCAGGGAGTTGACCCAACTGCGCCAGACAGGTAACCCGTAGCAGTGCATCTCAGAGTGCGAGTGTCAGTGATGGTTCCGGATCTATCAGAGGCTTGGACAGTATACACCTTCATTAAGGACTTACTTGATCCCCTGGGTGGACTGGTAAAGTCATGCAAACCTTCCACGATGCAGGAGGCAATTTTGTGCACCAGAGATCTACAGGGGGCCATTCCCAAGACTAGAGTGCCTTTCCCTGCACAGAACCCTTTCCCACAGAAGGGACATGAGACTAGACCTCCACTACAGAGGACCACACAAGGGCGGGAGCAACTAGATGATAAGACACGAAAGACCTCAAGAGGAGGAAGTTGTGCTTCACATGCAAGGAGTCTTAGGCACCAAGCCATCGGTGCACTACCAGCAAAGCACACTATATTGTGGTCTTTTCAGGCAGTGACCAAGAGGATGAGATGGAGCAAGAGTGTGGTGTGGGAGATGGTGAGAGTCAGACAAATAGAGGGTCACCACCACCACCTCCACAGGGAGGGGCATCCTTTGCCCCATCCGAGGGAGTCCTTGCTTCCTTGTGCAAGGTCCCCACATTCTCGACATTGAGGATCAGAGGCACCATACATGGGCAGTGGGTGTCAGTCCTAGTTGACCATGGGACTACCCACAACTTCATAGATGCCCAGTGGGTTCAGAGGAGGGGGCTCACCACAACTGAGTTTGAGGACTTTTCAGTCCTAGTACCAAGTGACCATACCATGCAGTGCACTCAGTATGTGCCTGCTTTGATAGTAGTTATGGGGAACTACTCGATGACGGGCCACTTGTGGTCGATGTGCCAGGCACCAACGTGGTGATGGGTGTCCAATGGTTGTACTCCCTTGGGTGAGTCACTATAGATTGGAAGAAACTAGAGAATGAGTTTATCGGGCCGGATGGCAAACCAGTTGTTCTCAAAGGCATGCATTCCTATCCACCTCAAACAATATCGACCCACAAGATGGAGGCAGATCTGCGACAGGGGGACATTGCATGGGCAGTGGAGCTGAGGATTTCAGAGGTTGGGGGACAGGCCCAGCCACCACCACCAGACATACACGCCTTGCTGGACAAATACGCAATGGTGTTTGGGGGCATTCCACCAGGGCAGCCGCCAGACAAGGGATTCGAGCACACTATTGAGTTGGAGCCAGGTGTGCAGGCAGTGATCACAACCCCTTATAGGCATCCTAAGGCCTATAAGGATGAGATAGAGAGGACCATTCAGGAGTTGTTGGCATTGGGCCATATAAGGCCAAGTTCCAATCCCTTCACTTCTTCAGTAGTACTGGTGAAGAAGAAGGATGGGACCTTACGCACGTGTATTGACTAGCGGGTCCTCAACCTGAAGACAATGAAGAACATGTACCCACTATTTTAAAAAACGGCCGACTCAGAACCGACTCAACTGAGAGGCTTTTGGTAGCCATTGGTGAGAGGCTTTTGGTAGCCATTGTCCTGAATTGCAAAAGTTTGCAATTCGTATTTTGAGTCAAACTTGTAGTGCTACTGGGTGTGAGCGCAATTGGTCCGTCTTTGAGAGGATTCACACAAAGAAGAGAAACCATTTGGATCAAAAACGGTTAAATGATCTAGTCTATGTCCAATACAACCTCTAGCTCAAACGCAACCAATTGTTGAACAAAAGACCTGATTCAGATCCCATTGTGTTGGAAGACATTGATCCAACATCAGATTGGGTAGTGGAGAGTCATTCAACAGAGTTTGCTTCTGATGAGGATATGGATTATGAATTACAGACGATAGCATCACTCGAACATAATGTTCAGTTGAATGCAGATCCTAATCCACTTGTACCAGCCTCAGCCTCACAGCCAGCAAGTCCTCCAGTTGCAGGGGCTTCCTCTACTTGGTCCACATGATCCAGAGATTGGTCCACATGATCTTGGCTCCTCTGGCAGTAGCCAGTAGTACAGGTCACAGTTTACTTTTGTTGTAGAGGCCATTTCTAGCCTCCATGGTTGTGTTTTTGTTTTGATCTCTATATCATGATTCATGATCATGTATGTATTGGACAGTGCACTGGGTGCCATTTTGATATAATGGATATATTCATGAGCCTACTTTGATCATTATGTTGTCTTCTATCTATATTCTAATGCTGTGTGTTTGGAAACATGAATGAAAATCTTTAAAATTATGTTTTTTTATAAAAAAAATAAATATTTAATGTATTTTTTACAACGACCGAGTCATTGAAATCAAGTCAGCCGAGTTGATACTGAGTCGGATTCAACCCTCGGCCGAATCGGTGTCGAAGTCGAAGTTTTAAAACATTGCATAGACCCCATCCCCCGCATAGATGAGTTGATGGATGAGCTTAGAGGAGCCAAGTACTTCTCTTAGATCGATCTATGTTCAGGGTCCCACCAGATCAAGGTGAGGGATCAGGATATCCCTAAGACAGCTTTCCGATGTCACTATGGGCACTTCAAGTTCCTGGTCATGCCATTTGGGCTGACCAAAACTTCGGCCACTTTCCAATCATGCACGAACCATGTCTTCCGAGAACAGCTGAGGAGGTTTGTGTTGGTTTTCTTCGATAATATTCTGATTTACAGTCAGACGTGGGAGGAGCATCTCCAACACTTGGAGGAGGTGCTTACATATTCTGGAGGAGCAGCAGTTTTATGCCAAATTGTCCAAGTGCGAGTTTGGCTTGACAGAGATGCTCTACCTAGGGCATATCATTAATGTTGATGGGGTGAAGGTCCATGAGGAGAAGATACAGACCATCCGGGACTGGTCGGTACCACGAGATGTGACAGCGCTGAGGGGTTTCTTAGGCATTTGCACCTAACACAAGAAGTTTGTCAAGGGGTTTTCACAGTTGGCAACACCCTTGACCAATTTGACCAAGAGAGGGGCTTTCGCATGGACTGATGGAGCACAGGTAGCCTTTAATCACCTCAAGGAGGTGATGAGCAGTTGCTCGGCCTTGGCACTTCCAGATTTTTCCCAGCCCTTCACCATGGAGTGTGATGCATCTAGGGAGGGAGTTGGAGCAGTTTTATCATAGAATGGGCATCCCATTGCTTTCGAGAGTCGGAAGCTCCCACCACATGAGCGGTCATATTCCATATATGACAGAGATGTTGGCCATCATGCATGCGTTGGCCAAATTTCAAGAGTACTTGGTAGGCAACAGGTTTCGGGTGAAGATTGATCACAACAATCTTCATCACTTCATGGGGCAGCAGGGCCCCAATGACATGCAGCAGAGATGGGTCAGCAAGGTGCAGGCCTATGACTTTGATATAGAGTATGTGCGTGGAAAGCATAATGTGGTGGTCGATGCTCTATCTCGGAGACCAGTTGCTCTATCACTCATGAGCATCTGCCATGATTGGAAGGCTCTAGAATACTCCAAGGACAGGAAGGCACGCGAGATCTTGGAGGGTACCCATGCAGATGAGCGCTACCGAGTGATGGATGAGGTCATCTATTACAAGGGGCGCATTTTTCTAGTGCCAACTCGCAGTTGAGGGAGAGAGTGCTCCAGGCAGCACATGACTCGCTATTATCCAGGCACCAAGGGTTCCAGAATACATATATGGTAGTCAAGGAGAGATTCACATGGAAGGGCCTCAAGGGGTACATATTGAAACACGTACAAGAGTGAGGCATGTCAGCGAAACAAGAGGGAGTTGATTCACCCTGCAAGATTGCTACAGACGCTTCCCATCCCCAAGGGGAAGTGGGAAAGTATATCTATGGATTTCATCACAGGGCTCCCCACAATGCAAGGTAACGACTGCATTTATGTAGTGGTCGACTGGCTGACCAAATATGCCACTTTTTTGCCATCCCCACCAAGTACATGACTACACAGGTTGCAGAGTTGTTCTTTAGGGAGATCTTCCGGTTGCACGAGCTCCCTAAGAACATTGTGAGTGACAGGGACAGCGGGTTCATGGGAGGTTTTTGGCAGGAGCTTTTCAGATTGGTCGAGATCGAGCTCACTCCTAGCACGAGCTACCACCCCTAGACAGATGGCCAAACAGAGAGAGTTAATAAGTGGCTGGAAGGGTTTTTGAGGAACTACGTGACAAGACAGCAGAGGGCTTGGATTCGGTGGTTGCATTTGGGCGAGTACTGCTACAACACCACCCACCACATGTCCATTGCTATGACTCCTTTACGTGCTTTGTATGGATATGATGCATTATCTTTTGCTAATGATGTTTTTGGAGACAGTCGGGCCCCAAAGACCAAAGATTGGATCCAAGAGAGCCAAGACATCCTCAAGGCTCTCAAGGATAACTTGGTGACAACACAAAACTAGCAGAAGGTGTACGCAGTTCGTCACCGGACAAAGAGGCATTTCGAGGAGGGGAACTTGGTGTACCTCCGTCTACAGTCGTACAAGCAGTCCACATTGAAGCAGAAGGGAGTCGAGAAGCTACAACCCCACTTCTATGGGCCATACCAGGTGATTAGACGAGTTGGGGAGGTGGCCTATGAGCTGGAGCTGCCTCCGGAGAGCAGGATTCACAATCTATTTCATGTCTCATGCCTTAAAAAGGTGTTGGGGCAACAAGTGACAGCAGCAGCAGAGTTACCTCCACTGGATGATGAGGGCCACTTGTTTTTGGAACCTGAGACCATCTTGGAGAGGAGGGAGAAGAAGCTGAGGAGCAGGACCATCAGGGAGTTTTTGGTACGCTGGAAGAACTTGTCGAATGAGGATGCCACCTGGGAGGGTGAGCACATTTTGGAGCATCTAGCTCTAAGGTTGCTTAAGGGCACGCAACATTTGGGAGGGGAGGACTATCATGTCCCTCCTAAAACACATTTGTAACAAGTTATCTCTACACAGTTTTGCACAATTTTGGCTAAGGAAAAGAACCCAGCATTTTCGACTTAGGGACTTAGGAGGAAATTCGACTTAATTTGGTTGCTAATGGAAGGTGGGGGCCACCCACGTGGGAATTCGAAGTAGGCCATTCGAATGGCTTGGAGGGAATTTGAAATGTTGAATGGAGGGGCCCACATGAGGCAAGGAAGGCCCACGAAGATAAAGGAGGAAGCTCTCATTTGGATTCATTCATTCACCTTGCAAATCGAAATTACTTGATTGTTCGCTCTATTGCTTAGCCGAGTCAACTGGTTGTTTAGCCACGAATCTCTCAAGCGGGAGATTCAACCTTACCTTCGGGGGACCTTGAGTGCCTGCCCTAGGAACGCAGTTCCATCAGTGTTTTAGGATATCCGAGAGTTTGTTACAGCACTATCATTCAGTCATGCACAGGAAATGTGTATTTCTGGGCCACCAGGAGAATACGCAAGAGGATTTTAAGCCACGACAAATCATTCATTTGTTGGGAGGGCTAAGGCATCTGAAGGATAGCATTAGGCCAGCATTTCTTAAGAGTTTTGGAGCCAGCAACCCAGTAGTTTGAATTCTAAGCCTGGGGGGCAGCGCAGAGCGCGAGTCCAGCATTTTCGTGGGTCTTGGGGGCAAGTGCTACAGCCCGGAAACTCATCCAGGAAGTCAGGGAATTTGCAGTAGGGATCAACGCATCTCTTTGGGACATTTTCCAGGTGGATTTACAGCTAGAATCTAGCAAGTTGAGTTTTGCAGTTGCAGCTGAAGTTGGGCTCCTTGGAGGTCGAATTTGAGAAGTCTGAACCAACTAAATTCCTTTGTGGTTTTTCTGGGTTTAGGCCAAGGAGTCAAGAGCTCAAATCTCATAATTTTATGAGCACGGGAAGTGGTGTTTCCAGCCATTCGAAGTCAGCAGAAAGGACAGTTTTTTGGGCAGCGCAGTGCAGATTGGTGCAGCAGTTGCAGCAGCCATCAGTTCAGCTATTGCTTGCCTAGGGTTGGTAATACTTGTCCATTGAGACAAGCCCAGGTGCACCACTGTATTTTCTATTGTATTTTGCCCTTAAAGAAGTAATAAAATGGCTCAGCAGTTCATTATTTCCAACATTTCCATGGGTGCTTAGTATCTATTTCGTTTTTATATTTGTTGAACTAATTGTATGCTTGTATATCACTTGTATTCCTACTTAGGAACATTACATCTTCTTTATTATGCCAATGCCTTTCGGGCAAATTTTTGGTTTCTTGCTCAAAGACAAAGCCCCCAAGGACTTGAAAAAAGCCCAATAAATGGCTACGAAGATCAAGGAAAATGATGTAGCTTCAAGTAAAGTAGATTTGTTTAACTATTCAAAGACATTAAACTCTAATGCTTAAGTGAAGCCAAGGAATGTGAATTCTAATGATCCAATACTAGACATGATAACTTAATTAATCGAAGAGACGGTAAAAATGACTACATCTTCCAGAATATGGGAAACCAAATGATTCAGTTGAAAGAATGATTCAATTGAAAGAGTGCAATGAAGTCAAATGTTAATTTTCAACCTAGAAAAATGTTTAGTTTGATAGAAATATAAGAATTGAAGACCCAAAGCCTCCAATGCACTTGGAACCCACAAATGGGGTTGAGGATGAAGATTTTGTATCGGTGACTTCCTATAAAGTAGGAATCACTAAAAATGAGGTCTAAGAACATAGGCCTAAAGGGCCTCCCACTCAAGCGAAGAAGCAAGGAAGAAGAGCGAAGGTAATAGGGTTGTTCTAAAGCCTATTACAGTCACACGTGGGAAGAGGAGGAGGCTGTCTCTGCTGTTAGAACAGCCCTCCCATTACAGTCATACAAGTTCGTAAGTTGGTGTAGAGAAGGAAGGGATCATCATAAGGAAAGAGTCTCATCCAAGGTATCTCTTCTAGAGCAAGTGCAACAAGATCTAACAACAGTGGGAAGGAGGATGTAGTGCCGGGAAAATAAGTGCTGGTGAACAAAGTGCAGAAAGAAGGAAGGACTTGACTTGTGCTTGGAGGACATTCTAGTCAAGGGTCTAGGGTTTGGCATTGATCAATAAGAAATTTCAATAAAAGAAACTTACTAAAGGGTTTTCCTCTCAAGAAAAGAGAGGTTTTGGCCCTGGCAGAGAGCCAACATCTTGTGTTCTTGTTCTTATGTTTTTGGTAGCAGTTTGATGAAGTACACACACATGCATTAATAAGAAGAAGAAGAAGATTAAGCTAACAAGAAAAGTAAAAAGACTCCACAAATTGTTATCAAGTCAAACCTAACAAGAAAAGTAAAAAGACACCACAAATTGTTATCAAGTCAAGAAGAATCACACTACACCTAAATGCCCATGATTCTTAATGGAGCACATTCATTCACAACAAAGCTTAAAGAGAGGCACACTCTTAAAAGTTTATTTTCTAGATTGGTCATATCTTTGACCTGCTAATATCCAATCTTTGACCAAAACACACTAAAGTTAATTCAACACACTAAAGGAAGAGCTGCCTATTACAAACTTAAAGGAAAACACATTCCCCGTGCAACCATAAGTAAAAGGTGCATTTCAGGTTTACACAATTTTGCTCTATAGGAAAAACGGAAATTATTTTTTAAGAGGCAGTGTCACTGACAAAATTAGATAGAATAGTAGTCAAGCAACTGCACACATGTTCAACATAAATATAAGAAGACAGCGAAATGTAAGATAGACATCACGTTTCCAGAAAATTAGAGGACACAAGCTTGCTTAAACCTTGTATGACAGGAAAAACTAAAATAAGTCCAAGTCAAGTGAACTCACTGTCCATCTGTTCGACTGCAGCCATTCTCTTCAAAAATAGGAGAAAAATGAGAAGATCCCAATTGATTACTTCTGGTACTCATATATGTCGACTTCCCTTGATTGCTGCAACTATTGCTAGAACTAGAAGAAACAGACTGCCTCGGAGAGCAACTACTATTTCTGATTTGTCTATCATGCGAACTTTGTTGATCATTTCCTGTCAGCTGCTTGCACTTTCTATTGACATAGTGCAGATCATCATCAAAAGCATTGGCTCTAATACCTGCATTATTATTGTCATCTGGCTGACGACGTGAACCATGAAAGCATGAGCTTCCTCTTAACAATGGTAAGAATTTCTTCCAATAAAGAGGAAAATGAAAGCACAAAGAAGGAACATGAACTAAGCGAGCATTCTGTAGATTGTTAACCAAACATGATCAAGCAAAAATGTGATTGAGCAGTCACCTTTAATTGCCTCTGATGTCTAGCAGCCCAATTAGACTGGAATGGTGTATGCCTCTGATTATCACAAGTTGAAAGATGTGAATTGAAGTTCTTTATGTTTTCTGCAAGAAACTAGGCAATGACATTTATATCATCCAGAGAACCATATCAATATTTACAGATATAAGTCACACTTTAAAGAAACAAATACAGCGAAAAGCACAATGCAATAGAAAGAATGTGTGTAAATGCATTGGCACTAGGCCCCATGATAATTAGATACGCATATCCAATTTATCAATCAAAAGAATGTATTAAGAAAATCATGAAATCAGGATATACTCAAGTGGAATGCCAATCAACAAGTGTACTGTGTTGGAATACATACATAAGGCCCCAGATGATTAGATATGGATGTGCAGTTCATGGAATCAAATGATGTATGAACATGACTGGAATGTATTGACAAACTTGTTCGAATATCTTGGATGGCATGTCTAACTGGTATATCTATGGCTACAATATTACAGAATGTTATGCAGGAAAAGTGATCTCTCTGATTTATTGTCACCCTAAAAATCAGGGTGATGACGAATTATCTGTAGCTTGGTTTCAACAGTAAATTTAAAATTTAAACCAAAAAAATTTGCTAGAAACTAAATTGGTTCTTTTGGTTTCGAAATTTGACCAGAAAAAGGTAAAAAGTTGTTGATATGGATTTTTAGGGCGGGAATTAAATTCCCAGTACTCCTACTGTTTCTGTGATGCAACTCCCTGACCCATGATGTACTTATTTCTTCTGCGAGGTAACATAAACAGCATTTCAAAGAAAACAAAAAGTTGCTGAAACTCTCACCAGAGTTCAAACATCTTTCAGCTTTCAAAGGGCTTCTCCCTTCAGAAATAAACTGCAACCAAAATAGTTCACATTATAAATCCAGGTAAATATGCTAAAAAGTAAGACCAACGTCCTCTGTTACACAAAGATAAGCTTCTATAACCTGGGGGATATATCAGTCCCATTAGGAGGCGAAGATAACCATAGCCATAATTAAGCAAAAGAAAGGGAAAATAATTGGCTACAGCAGAACAAATATAATATCCCAGTCTAATTCCTTTTAAACTTGAGACAAAATCAACTCAAGTACTTATTATCTGTAATTTTATCCTTTATTCAGGTTCAGAATGAGAGATTTTCCTACGAAACACCTGACACAGAACTTAAGAATCACACAACATAAAGAATTCAGAATTTTCAAACAGGCACATGAATATCCCAGGCTTCACTAGATAATTCAATGCATTTTGGTCTAAGGTATGTTGGTCGTGGAGAGTTGGTGCTACATGGATTTACAGATTGCAGGTAATGCTATTGGCAGGAGGAGCACTTCAGAATATTGCTTCAGATTGGCTTTCAGGATGGTTTCCTGGCCCAACAAAAAGCAAGCTTCAGTGACATTTGGCTCAGCAAAGGTGGAATACCTGGTAGCCAACTCTACTAGTGAATCCATCTAGCTTCGCAAGTTATTAGTGGAGTTGACAAATCAAGCTTGGACACTACCACGATTTAATGTTATGCATCAATGACCCAAAATTCAAATAACACAAAAATAGAAAGAGAAGAAACTCCATGCCTTGAAGATCGAATGGGAAGACTCTTCAAAAGGGAAACTGCCCTTTACAATATAATAAATGCATAACATGAGATGATCTTTAAACTAGGTCTCTTTGATATATATAAGAGACAAAAGGTACAATCACAATTAAAAGGTCTGGTCAACCATTAAGGGACTAGTCGCCCAATAAGGACAACACTAATATAACAATAGAAATGCGTTAACTCAACATCTAGGATTTAAAATGCCCCTCTCTGTTAAACAAGTGTTACCCTCAACACTTGATTAGTCGTGGATGTTTTTACATGAAGAACTCATCTTCCCATGTCGCCTCTTCTACTAGTAGGTTATTCCACTTGATGAGGTACTCAGTAATTGCTCGACTCCATAGTTGCTTGATCTGTATTTCAAGGATTGTTTCTGGTTCGAGTATGATTTTCCCTTCATTAATCTCTAGTAAAATAGTCTACACTGGGATCTTATAATAAATTACCTTCTTTGAGCAAGAAACATGGAAGACTGGATGAAAACATGAAGATGGAGTCAACTCGAATTTGTCAGCCATACTTTCAATTTTCTGCAACATTTTATAGGGACCACAGTAGTTGGGTGCTAATTTATTGTCCTTTTGTTGCTTGAGGGACATCTGTTTGTATGGTTGGAGCCTCAGAAATAACCAATCTTGTACTTCAAAGTCCCATTTGCTACAATGTTGGTCTACTTGTGTTTCATACTATTTTGTGCTATAACCAAGTTGTCCTTCAATAATTGGATAACCTCTCGTTAGTGCTCTATGTGGTTCTCCATTGCTTAAACCTTTGCTTTCCCTCTCAAAGATAATATGATAAATGGAAGATAATAGCCATACAGTGCCATAGAGACATTTTTTATGAAGCATGGAAGGATATGTTCTACCACCAATCTTCCAAGGGAAACCACTTAACCCATTGTGTCTATCTATCAAATGCAAAGAAACAAAGATACCCTTCCAAACATTTATTGACAATCTCTGTTTGCCCATCGAATTGAGGATGGTGAGAGAAGTTGTCAGCCAATTAATTATCCAAACAAGAAAATAATTTAATCCAAAAATTACCAATGAAAAATGGATCTCTATCTCTTGCTATAATCTTGGGGATTACATGTAGCTTCGGAATTATTTCCATGAATGTTGCAGTTAATGTACTTGCTTTAAAAGGATGCAAAAGAGAGCAAAATTAGGCCTCATTTTCAACAATAGCAACACCACTCCACGCCATAACGATGACTAGAAAGAGTTTCCTGTGGGGAATGGATCGACAGAAGGCCTTTGAGGAGTTAAAGAAGAAAATCAATCAAACATTGATTCTTGCATTACCAAACTTGGAGAGACCCTTTGAAGTGGAGACAAATGTGAGTGGGTATGCTATGAGAGCGGTCTTGACATAAGAACAAAGACTTGTATGCTACCGTTTTGAAGTGATTCATGGGGCAGTTCTCAACTACCCTGCATATGACAAGGAGCTCTATGCCCTAGTACAAGCTATAAAAAAGTGGAAAAACTATCCAATGCGAAAGGAGACAGTAATCCACATAGATAACTAGCTGCTATGGTACCTGCAGGCCCAAAGTAAGTTACAACAGACCAAGCATTACAAGAAGGGCAACACAAAGAAGTTGACCAACATGCTTTCTAGGCCACCCACATTAAAGATCGCAGCTTTGGGAACTCTCATGCACATGAAGCGTTTCACCCATGATGCATACGAAGAGGCACATATAAAGGATGAGATTTCAAGGAGGTGTTTCAACAGTTATAGAGCCAAAGTCGTGCACAATGTTGACAACACAGTTAATTATCATATGCAGAATGGGTTACTCTACATGTTGAACAAGTTACGTGTTCCTAAAGGTGAGCGGTTTCAGCTAATGAGGCTCACACCTCCAAGGTTACAGGGCATTTTGGTTTAGGAAAGACAGTGACCAACTTACAAAGGTGTGTGTATTGGCCCAAGATGCAAGAAGATGTAGCAAGGTTCATAAGAGAATGTATACTTCGTTGTACCAGCAAGCCTAATAACAAGAAACAGGGTCTATACCATCCCTTACCCGTATGTATTCGTCATTGGAAAAGCATTTCCATGGACTTTGTGGGAGGTTTACCAACACCCAAAAAGGGACATGACTACCTATTCATGGTCGTTAATAAGTTCAGCAAGATGTGCTTTCTCATGCCCTGTAAAAATACCATCAGCAAGCAAGAAGCAGCAAACTTCTTTGCACAAGTCTGGGTGCACTTCAAGATACCAAGGAGCATTGTTTCAAACATGGACACAAGATTTTTTAGTGCATTTTGGACTATGGGAGAAGATGAACAGAAAGTTAGAAGAGGTCTACAACATTCTATCATGGGCAAACAAAAGTAGTCAACAGGACTTTCGTGCAGCTTTTGACGGGTTACAATTAGAAGCATCTGAAGACTTAGGATAAAAAACTGGTATATATATAGCACTTTTATAACAACGCAATCCACCCTTCTACACATAAGTCCCCATTTGAAACTTGCTTTGGATATTTGCAACCTTCACCTTTAGATGTTGCATATAGGCAGCAAGGAGTGAGGGAGGATCTCACAGGAGATGCTTTAAGGGCAAAGCAATTCATGGAGAAGATTAAGAAAATCTATATACAAGTACAAGAGACACTAAAGAAGTCACAGGGAAAGTAAAAGGCCACACATAATCAACACAAAACAGAGAAGCTAATCAAGGTAGGAGATAAAGTATTGTTACAGTTGGACAAGGAGAGGCTACAGGATCCTAATAAGAAAATTGAGGCTCTGCAATATGGTCCCTTCAAGATACTGTAAAAGGTGGGAGATAATGCCTATAGACTTAGCCTACCCTGATACATGTGCATTGACTCAATAGTGAATGTGGAAAATTTGAAACTCTATGAGCCTTCTATGTTGGATCAATAAGAGAAGCAAGCACTACTTTCTCTAGATGATTTAGCACCAAATGCTCAAGTAGAGTTGATAGAGGATGTAGTTTTGAAGAAGAGGTATAGAACTACAAGACAAGTACAACATGACCTTTGGCAAATTGGGTTGAAACGACAACTTCCAGGCAAGGCCAAATGTACTTCAAGAAGAAGGTAGAGGAAAAAATTCCTCACCTCATTCAGTAAAAGCTTTTGGGGACCAAAAGCCTCCCAAAATGGGGAGGTACAATCCGGGTTGGATCATTATATTGTTTGTCATCCATCTCAACGCTTTTAGGGTGGAAAAATCATAGAAATCATCTTACAAGAGCAGTTTTAGCAATGGGACCCAATTTGGAGAATTGGGGTCATAAACCTTTCGAGGATATTTTGAAGCCTCAAACGATGCTTTTGGGGGTTTAAACTTTGTCACATAAGCATTGCACCCCTTGGCACTATTCTACACTCAAAGACCCTTCCAACAATGCAAGAATCGCATCAATCGGAGTTCAGACACAAGAGTTATGCCTCCCGAAAGTTGACCTATTGTGTTTAACCACCATAACCCCATTACTCATGGAAACGGGGCTAGTCATGTGGTCACTATGAAATACTCTAGAAGGGTCGAGTTATAACTCATTTTGAGGGTTGAATGGTTCATATTTAACCCCTAATTGACTATTGAGCTGGGTTATAATTAAGCCACTAGGAGGAAAAGGGTTTGATTATATTCTGGTGCATTTTTGTTCCATAGTAAAGCATAGCTGAAAGTGGATAGGGAGAGGGAAAAACAGAGATAATTTGTGTTATGTCTCAACCCATAGGCCACAAGTCTCATTCCTTTGTATTTACACCATTTCCATTTAGAGAAGGAGAGCAAAGTAGCCTGACCTTCCAGCTAGGTTTTCTCCTGAAAGGGTTTCCCAAGTCACATCTTGTTGTTATTGTAGTTTATGGATGATTGTTTTGTTTTTTTCTCTATTTTTTGCATTTTATGTATTGCATGCATAAGCAGAAAACAGTTATTTAATAATTCCATAAAATCCAAGGAAAATTAACCCTCATATTATAGATTTCATATTTCAATATATTTTTATTAGATCTATTATGACAAAGATTCGAAGAATGAAGTGGAGTATCCACAGCAGTTGACGAATCAACTTTCAACTTTTCCTTGCTACACTTAAAGCATGCTCCAACGATTTAGGTTCCAAGAGACACACCTCATGTTGAATGCTCTCCTTTAAAGTGTCGATAAAGAGATCTAACAAATTATCCTCTAGAATGTTCTTTGCTCTAAGCCTCAACTTTTGAAATTATTGAATGTGCTCTTTAATTGCACCCCTTTGCCAAAGATTTATCAACTGACTAAAGAATATACTGCTCTTATATCCCCATAATGCACTATCAATTCATCCACAAAAATGGACCAAGGCAATGAAATTATTTTTTCTTTCACAAAGTCGTCAATACCAAACAAATTGATTAGGTTCTAAATACAAGGATGCAACAATTACCGTTTGTAAAGTTGGTACTTTGAAAAGATCAAAGAATTGCTCCATTTGAAATATCCATGTTAGAGGATATTTACCATCAAACTTCCTCATATCGATCTTGGGAATTAAATAGTTCCTTGGTCCTAAGTTGAACCATCGATAATGCAAATCTAAGTGACGAATGATCGTGATTCTAGGACTCAAATTTGGCGTTCTCCAAATGTGTTAAAATCTTCCCTATATGTGATTAGGGTTCAACAATTTTGTTCTCCTTATTTTCATGATTTCCTAAGTCCTTGCATCACAATACCACTTTTAGGGAACCTCTCATCTAGGGCATGTAAAACCATGGCTTCCATTGAATTTTGTAATTGTTCCATCTTTTGATCTGTCAAATTTTCCATTTTATCTTTAACTTCCCTCTTCTGATCCATCCACTTTCCATCTTTTAATCCATCGATTTTTCCATTTTATCTTTAATTCTCCTTTTAAGGATGTCTTGTGAACATGCCAAAACAACCTTTTTCAACATATTATCACCAATGTCACTAAATTGGTTCCTCAATTGGAACACTTGGTTCCATGAGTCTTCACATTCTTCAAGAGTCATGGATAAGTTCTTTGGATGATTAGCAGCAATATATTTTTTCCACCACCTCTTGCCATATTTGCCAAAAATAATATTTACTTAGTTATCCGTTATTTTCTCTTGACCGCACCTTTTGAATCACCTTAAATAGATCATCCAATCAAAAAATAGGCAAGTTAAAATCTAGCATACCTTTTTAAAACCCTAATTTATAAACTTTTCTACAAGTCAACCTTGCACTTGATATAATTCAAAAATTTCTATGCTTTTGAGTCTGAAATTTGGATATGTGGTAGAATGATATTTCTTCTCTACAATGCCACAGGTTTTGATGTAAGGTACCCCCTTAGGAATATCCACTAGAATTTTTGAGATTGTTTGGGTTTGTCACTGAGGTATTTCATCAAGCATTTTGCATGTGTATGACTGTAGTTGCATTCTTTTTATTTTATATTTTAAACCAGTAAACATAATGCCAAATAGATACCAAAGATACTTCAAAACAGTTGTATACAATTTACATTAAACCTAGAAATGTACATGCCACAGAGAGGTGCTTGCAACAGCAATATACTCCTATTTCCCCCTCCGAAAATAACTCAAAAAAGAACCAACAATATAATATTTCCTTAGAATGGGTGACAGTACAGACTCAGGCCCCAAATCTGCTATGCATAACCCAGAAATGTCTCCACACATACAGCAACCAACTCAGCTCAAAATCAAGGGAACTCAGCCTCAAGAAAGTGACCGAACTCGCCCTCCACACAGTGAGCAACTCAGCCTCTTCCCAATGAGAGACTCAGGCTCCATGAGCAGACTCAAAAATCAGCCTTAATATCAGTCAACCACTTCAGGAATTTAGCAGTCAACTCTACCAGCAATGTGGCACTCAGCCCCTCAATAACGCCTCTGAAATATAAACAACTCAGCCTATGTTAAATGGATGATATTCCCTGAAATGCAAGGACTGTCGGCCAGTAAAGAAAAGAGATTCTAGCCACCCAGTAACAGTAAATAAATTCGACCCAAAACTCCAGCAAGAAAATAGTGATAACTCAACCGAAATGTAACTCAAAATTCGGCCCCCTTTTTTTACCAAACTCGGCCTCCTAGTATCAACTTGTCTCCTCAGGCAAACGGCCTCACAAATTATGAATAAGCTCAACCTGTTGCAGCGAATAAAGAATACCAAAGGTAAAAATCAACTAATAACACCTTTAAACTTACTCCATTTCTGCCACCGGCTTTTTCTTCTTCAACAATGAAGTGCAATATCGAAACCTGAGTGATTCCACTCCATTACTAGCTAGGGTGTATAGTTTCAACACTGAAGCCAGCAACCAGAATGAGGGTTTCCAAAAACCCTGGTCTCTTTCCCAAGAGTTCTCCAAAGTCTATTTCTCAAGTGATCAAATGCAAGAATGAGGAAAGACTCCTCATTTCCCTTTTTCTATAACTCACTTGACCCTTTTGTTACTGTTTTACCCTTTATTTTAATTTAGTCACTTTAGTGGGTTTTCTCACTTTATAATTTAAAAGTGTCTTTTTGATAGCCTAGGACTCATACCCCCTTTTTCTCCACTTAGCTTTTATAAGGTTTTCTCCTAAGAGAATTATGTTCCCTTGATTGAGTTTTTCATCCTAGCCTACGGGAACTTAATTAGGCTAGCAGAACCTTACCCTTATGTCTCCTAAGCGATGGGGACATTACATTTGACCAAATTCTGATATGTCAAGAAAAATTTATGGTAACTTTGGCAAAACTTGTTGATTTTAGCCCTCTCAAGAACGAACTCGTGCGGACTATCACATACCCACTTGTTTAGATTATTTTCTAAAAGTTTGACCTAAAATACTATGATCCATACCTTGTTCAATATAACTAGTGATACTCAATTTGGATCTTTCTAAATCATATGATTGTTTTACCCAAAACACCTATTTGAGATTAGTTTTAGGAGTATTCAAAAACCCTAACTTCCATGACATGTAACCTGAATATAGTGAACCAAAATCTAAAAAAAATTACCTTATGTATTTCACTATGTCATCTCAAGGTTCCAAAAAATTTATTGTTTAAAACTTCCCAAAAAAAATTATAGCGAAAATGTCAAGATAACTAATCTAAAGGACTCTCCCCTATCAAGGTGATCTACACATCAAAATGAGGCATTCGAATTGGAGTCCTCCATACCACCATTGTCTGTGGGTATTAATGGCGGGGGGTTGTGTGGCCTGCCCCTCCTAGGACGATTGCATGCAAGAGCAACTCCTTCCCACGCTTGTGGTTCTATGTATTAGCATTCCCCTACTCGAGATGGTTAAGGTGACAAGCGTTTATTTAAGGCTTCAAGATTTTAGCAACCCGAGGAAGCTGAGGGAAAGTGGTTCTATCGTACAATTCAGCTATATTTGTTTCTGGTGAATGGTATGGGTGATAGCTTGGGCTTATCACCAACAAGGAGAAGGAATCCTTTCCCTCCTTCCTTGCAAATTCTTCGTATTTCTTTTGCTTTGTGTTTATTAGGGCATCCTTTGGGCTCATGTTGAAGACACTGTCCAATCTGGGGATTAGCAGCCTGGTGTGAGGTTCATTGAATGCCTTCTTAGAATTCGATAGGGCTTGGCGATGAAGGGCATAGGTGATTGGTCTTGGTCTTGCGGTCTTCTTCTACAATTAATATTCATCTTTCAGGCAATTACCTCTCTCAACGTTGTCTGTTGTACGTTCCTATGTTGAGTTTTATTTTGGCCCTGTTGAATATTGAGGTGGTAGTTGTGTCAAGCAAGTGCCTAGTCATCTCTCTTGTGGGTTCATTTGTTTGGGTATATGGGGATTTGCGCTTGGTGAGGTCCTGAGTTTAGTCCTATCTTGTGAAGGGACTGCTCACCTGTTGAAGAGTTTTTTGCGGTTGTGGAACCTTTGTTAGTGGTTGTTGGACAGTGCAACGAGTTGGGTTGTGTTGATAAAGAATGCGGAGAGTCGGTTTGGATTCTTTCTAGTTGCCTAGGTTGTTTCACCTGTGGAGGAGGAGGTTTTATTTCTCAACTACCTGTGGGATCGTGTGTGTGTGCTCTTACGCTTTTGTTTTGGCTCTCTGGTCAACTGGACGGATGGCCCGCCTGCTTGAGGGTGCTAAGGTGAATGGGATCCAAGCCAGCGCCGCAAACCACGTGCAAAGGTGCAGGCCAAGGAGGTTGTTGCAGCCTTCCACGAAGCGACTCCCCCTATCGAGCATAAGGATATTCGAAAGTGGGAAGCCTAGGTCACTAAGGAATGTCTCGCTCGTTCTGATGCTGAGGTGTTTGATGAGGTATCCCACTGGCTTCTACCCCAGTCACACTAGGGGAAGAAGGAACCAGTATCTACAGTCAGTCACTCTCCACTGACAGCTTAAGACATTGTTGGGTTGTGTTCTCTACAAAAAACATGAAGATAGAAACTACACCATCTCCTTCTTGAATGAAATACAGAGGAGTCAGTGGAAGAAGCGGGACAGTTTCACGTGCAAAGGTGCAGGCCAAGGAGGTTGTTGCAGCCTTCCACAAAGCGACTCCCCCTATCGAGCATAAGGATATTCGAAAGTGGGAAGCCCAGGTCACTAAGGAATGTCTCGCCCGTTCTGATGCTGAGGTGTTTGATGAGGTATCCCACTGGCTTCTACCCCAGTCACACTAGGGGAAGAAGGAACCAGTATCTACAGTCAGTCACTCTCCACTAACAGCTTAAGAGATTGTTGGGTTGTGTTCTCTACAAAAAACATGAAGATAGAAACTACACCATCTCCTTCTTGAATGAAATCCAGAGGAGTCAGTGGAAGAAGCGGGACAGTTTGAAAAAAACGGATGCTCGTCTTGCTCAAGTGGAAAAACATATCCAGTGTGAGTTTAAGCTTCAAGAACCTCCTAGTGCGATGACGGATGACCCTACCACAGTGACTTCTTCAGATTCTTGAATTGGATGCTATGCAGTGGTTTTTTGCAAGACTTATATAGTTTAACTTTCAAAATAAAACTAATCTAAAGGACTCAAACCCAAGGATCATATGCTCTAATACCAAATGTTATGCACCAAACACCCAAATAGCATAACAATAAAAAGAGAAGTAGCTCCACACTTTGAGAATGAGAGAGAAGAATCAATGAGAAGCCTCTTCGATTGTGCAAACTCCTTTTACAATATTACGTATGCACAAATAAGATGATCTCTAAAACTAGGTCTCCTTGGTATATATAGACATGAAGGGTAAAATTACAAATAAAGTGTCTAGTTAACCATTAAAGAGCCTAGCCAACTAATAAATACAACAATAATATACTAATAGAAATGTAATAACTTAATATCTAAGGTTTAACATTTACTGTGATGATTAGAGTTGTATCAAAATCTTTGAGAATCTAATGTTTCAAGAATGGTCCAAACATGTTGAGTTCAAGTACCACTTCATAAAGAAAGGGTCCAAAAGGGCTTAGCAGCTCTTCAATACAATACTACATATCAAAAAGTTACAATATCTTAACAAGGCCCCTTGCAAAAGGGAATTTCAAGATGTTTATGGAGAAGCCTAGAGTGAGAACACTTTCTTCACTACAGAGGTGTGCTAGTTATTTAACTGTGTAACTCAAGTGTTTTCCAACTATGGCACCTTCCAAGTAAACACCAACATCAATAGGCCCTCCTTTTGTTGAAAAACATGTATCTAGGTTTGTTCTTCATAAATATGAAATGTACTTCTGATTTTTGTATATTGTAAAATGAAAGAAAAATTATTATTATTATTATTATTTAGCATGGGTTTCATGCTCAAGGCCTTTTATTTTATAGGTCAAGCACCCAATGAGTGCTTCTAGGGTTTGTCCTAGGTCAAGAAGTCAAAAGAGTCATTGTCATAAGTTGAATACCCTATCGGGCAAATTGTAAATTGTAAAGAAAAACATTTTTGTCCTTAAAAGTGTCAAAATACCCTTCAAGACCAAGTCGGTCTGGCCACTGGCAAGTCGGCCTAAATTAAGGAGTTATGTCCACCTTAAGAAGCCTATATAAAGGAGGAAACTCGACCTCCTTGGAAGACGTTCATCACTTAATCAAGCGAAGGAGGAAGAAGAAAAAGGCGGCAAAGAAGGAAGAGGATGAAGGAGACTTATCTTTGGGATATTTCTCTCTCACACGTGGGAAGCAAGGCTAGGGTTTCTACAGCTGGTCTAGGGTTTTCTTCTCCAAGTTCGATCTTGATGAAGGAAGTGAAAGAAGGTCACAATAAGCCATCCTCAAGCTCCAGAAGGAAGAGAAAGTCAAGTGAAGGTCTAAGGAAGCCTTGGGAGGCCAAAAGAAACTCACACGTGGTAGCAGCTACTGCAGGAGGGCCGAAAATTTCAAACCTGTAGTAGAGGCTAAAATTTTGCAGATGGAAGTCGAAGTTGTGCTACTAGAAAAGATTTGACTAGGTTTGACTTGGATAAAGGAAGCACATCATCTAGAAGGGTTGGACTTGGTCTTAAAGGATATTGGTCTTGATCTAAAGGTCTTGGAATTCGTCAATTGAAGAATCTATAAGAAGAGAAGAGATTTGCGGGTTTTCCTCTCAAGTAAAGAGGTTTTGGCCCTGGCTTGCAGCCTATATTTTGTGTTATTGGTCTTCTTGTTTTGGTAGCTGTTTGATGATACACAAACATAATAATAAGTAAAGAAGCTAAATAAGTAAGAAAAGTAAAAAGACATCACAAGCAGTAATCAATAAAAGATAAATCACTCTATTCATTGCCCTATAGATTTCTCAACATGGTATCAGAGCTAAGATTGGCTAAGAGCATTATGAAGATCTCTACTACAATGAAGAAGTTTCTAAGGAAGAGTTCAAAGGTAGCAAGTAATCTCAAGAAAGGTATCAAAGAAGCATGGAATCTCCTATTTACTCCAAAGAAGGAAGTGAAGAAGACAAAGGACGAAGGACTCTTCTCAGCTCTCAATGGCACATTTCAAGATGAGAACAATTGGGTGATCGATAGTGGAGCATCAAGACACATAATCGGTCATCACAAACAACTAAAGACATTATCAAAAGGAAAGTCTTCTTACTCCGTAGAACTTGGTGATAATAAGAGCTATCCTGTGAGAGGAATTGGATCAACCTCGATAGAGCTAGAGAATGGAGGCAATATTCATCTCACCAACATCCTATTTGTTCCAGGTTTGCATAAGAACTTACATTCCATTTCAAGTCTAGAAGATAAAGGTGATAGAGTGGCTTTCATTGATGGAAAAGTTGTAGTATGGGGTAAAAATTCAAGTATAGAAAATGCTAGAGTGATTGGGATTCGTGAAGGAAGAATTTATAGGTTGCTATCTCCCATTGCTCAAGCTTTAGTTCATATTGAAATCAATGCATGTGAACTTTGGCATAGAAGATTCGGTCATCTCCATTTCAAAATCCTTCCAACCCTAAATTCAATAGAAGATGGAATCCCTGAATTGAGAGAAGATTGCGAAGGAGTATGCAAGGGATGTGCACTCGGTAAGAACACCAAGAGACCATTTGGACGTAGTGTTTCAAGGTCAAAAGAAATCTTCGGTCTTATTCATTCTGATGTTTGTGGTCCACTGGCTCCTAAATCACTTGGAGGTCACATTTATAGATGACCATTCAAGGAAACTTGGGTTTACTTAATGAAATCCAAGGATGAAGTATTTACCAAATTTCAAGAATTCAAAGTTGCAGTAAAGAACCTTACAGAAAGAAGAATCAAGATATTAAGCTCTGATAATGGAGGAAAATACACATCCAAGGAAATCATAGACTTCTATAAGGAGTCTGGGATTAAGAGGGAGTTAATAGTCCCATATAATCTCAAACAAAATGGAGTTGCAGAAAGAATCAATCCATTGAAGAAAGTGTAAAAGTGACGTTACATGATCAAGATTTACCGAAATTCCTATGTGGTGAAGCTACAATGGCAGTTGTATACATACAAAATCGAAGTCCCCACGGGTCACTAGATAACAAGACCCCTGAAGAAGTGTTCACTGGGAAGAAACCAAAAGTAGATCATCTTTGAATTTTTGGTTGTCCTGTCTATATTCATATACCTAAGGACAAAAGAAAGAAGTTGGATCCGTCGGGCATGAAGGGAACATTTGTGGGCTACAGTAACTCTTCTAAGGCCTATAGGATCTACATAAAGGAAGGACATCGAATAGAAGTCAGTCTAGATGTGATATTTGACGAAAGTGTTGCATTCAAGAAATCGAAGGATCTCCCTATGGACTCTGATGATGAAGAACTTTCGGTATTCGAAGAAGAAGTTACTAGGGAAGAAGAAGAATCAAACCATGAAGATGAAGTTCCCTGTGAACCTATACAACCTACGGTTATCCTCGAAGCTAGAAAAAAACCTAATTGGTTGAAGTCTACACTTCTAGATGCAAAAGGTCATGGAGCAACTCAAGGTACATTTAGGGAAAGCAAGAAGCCCAAATGATATTCTGGGTATGCAGCCTACATGAAAAAGCTAATAGAAGCAGAGCCATCCACTTTTGAAGTTGTCAATCACCAAGAATGGAAGGATGCCATAAATGAAGAATATCAATCTATAATGGAGAATGGAGTTTGGGAGATCGTAACTAGGCCTGAAGACAAATTTGTGGTAACTTCCAAGTGGCTCTACAAGATCAAACATGCAGCAGATGGAAGTATTGATAAATATAAGGCAAGATTTGTGGCTAGGGGCTTCTCTCAACAGGAAGGCATCGACTATGAAGAGACATTTGCTCCAACAGCAAGGTATACAACTATTCGTTCGTTGGTCTCTTTGGCAGCATCGAAGGGATGGAACATCCACCAAATGGATGTCAAGACTGCATTCCTAAATGGCACAATTGATGACGAAGTCTATAAAGAACAACCCTTGGGATGTAATATTCCTAATGGAATTATGCAATGAATAACTGAAGCAGAACTAGAAAACGACCAAAATTTTAACACACAAGGCACTCAAACACCCAATACAAATTTTAGCACAACAGCTAAGCCATTTTATTAAAAATATGGAATAAATGGGAGTACAATAATAAGGAACAAGTGCACCTAGGCTTGCATAAGCAAGTGGAAGCAAACCCAAGGTGAGAAAGATGCCCCATTGAGTAGAAGTTTTGACCCCCAAACTGCCTTTGCGTTGCCCAGAAATTGTGCCACTACTACTATCTAAAAATGGTTTGAATCCCCTGTTGGAATGCCCAGATGGGCCTGAAATTGCCGTTGTCACTTCCTCTTAATTTTTCCCACAGGACCTAGAAAGGAATTAGTCCCAATCGTTCCCACCAAAAAACCCACAAAATGGTGCCAATTACCGGCAACTGCTGGTTGGAAAGAGACCCCTGTTTGAGCCCTCTAGATTGCTCAGAAAATTCTGCCAAATTAATCTAGGCTTCTCCTCAACAAACCCAGAAAAAACCCAAGAAGGGTTTATTCTAATTTTGAAGCTCCAAAATTGACCCCCAAATACTTGGCCCTCCTCCACTACCAGAAAATATAACTTGTAAGGAACATTGTGTTTTCCTCTTGTCCAAGGGCTGGAAACTCTCCTCAAAATCCCTTCGATCAGACTCCCATCAACCTCAGCTCCCACCAATGACTGCGCAATCCTGGGACAAATCTGTGTAGGCCCAACCCAAAAAATCCGTCCTCCTGAGAAAGGCACTCTCTGCTCCCGTAAATTCTCTTCCTTTACCTGCAATTTGGACAAGGAATTGCCCAACAATGGTATAGCCTCTAATTCCGGCACCCCACTTCACCAAAGGACTACGTGGCTCTTCTTCTGCGTCCAAGTTGAAGCTAAGGCAAGTTGTACCACCTAAGACTGGTCCCCCAAGCCTCCACAAAGTCGTGACAATACCTCCCTAGGGTAGCACTCGTGGTCCACCGAAGAAAAGGGTGAGATTTCCCCTTGGAAACCTTTGGTACTAAACAACACTTGTGACTTCGCTGAACAGCTAAAGCAATAATGTGTAAATGTCAAATTCCCAAAAGGTCCTCCATGTTGCCTTCAACCCTCTATTTATAATTGTTGTCTCACCTTTCCTTGTGGGTCC
Source organism: Pinus taeda (assembly GCA_000404065.3). Classification (NCBI taxonomy): domain Eukaryota; kingdom Viridiplantae; phylum Streptophyta; class Pinopsida; order Pinales; family Pinaceae; genus Pinus; species Pinus taeda. Next base: position 185,252 of record APFE030235747.1, read on the forward strand.
CTTAGCCAAATATTTCAACCTCCTTCCCAAACAATCAATTTTTCCTCCAAGGGGTGTGTATTCCTTAAGGGGTGGCCCCCACATTCCACTAAGGTTGAAATTTTCGATTTCTCCTAAGTCCCATGTACCAAAAATGTCTCCAATGTGCTATGCTTAGCACTTCCCCAATAAACTTCGTTAATCCTATTAAATGAAAAATCAAAATTAGGGATATTACAGTCCTCCCTGACAAAAAAATGCCTTTCCTCAAGCAATGCCTGAACAATCATCCTCTCTAGTTGTTGATCCTCACTGTCACTGCAAAATATCCCAGGGTCCCAGATTCGCCACTAATTAATCCCTGACCTCTGCACTGTCCTAACATGAAGGAATCGCTCAATACCAAGATCCCAAGCCATCTCGTCCAACATGAAGCTCCCCTTGCTCCATTCACTATCTTGTCAGGCATAAGTACCAGAAGCCCTCTACATACCATGAGTGAGTAGGGAATCATGATAATGTGGCACTATGTCCAACTCCTCATGAAGTTTCCCTACCAAGTAGTCGATCCCATACACTCCAAGAGTAAACTCTTGAAGATACCACCCAATCCTTGCAGAGATAAAGCCTCACTCACATGAGCTTCTCCTAATATTATCCTGTTGACCAGCCTGCCATGCTAATGAAGTCCCACACTCCATCAGTGACTCGTTAAAGCCTAATGGAAGGTTTGCATGATCTCCCCCTGTAGTAGCCAGCTCATCCCTAAAGGTCATTGAGTTGTGAAGTGTTGTGATGCTCGTGTCCCACACTAGTCTCAGAAGGCTACCACCATGCTGACGTTGTGCCTCTGACTATGACATACTTCCCATCGTGTGTGGACTGTATCCTCTCCTAGGACCTAATGGCGAAAAATTTGTGAAGGCCACGCTCATCCTTCCCAGGCATCTCCATGATGCCAATGTCTACCCCTCCACTGTTAATCTCGGCACTGAGCAACAACAGGGTAAGGCTGCCTCGCCATGCGGTGAAGGTCTCAGTTATCCCCCATGTGTCAAACCCATGGTGAACTAGATCACACTCTATCATGACCCCGCTCATCACAAAGTGGAGTGATCCACTTGCCAACTGGATCCCTGGATCCCCCAACCATACTAGGAGCCCATAACTCCCACTCCTCACTGAACGTCGTTGCGTAGTGACACTACCTGCTTGAACCCATTTGTCCCTCATCTTTGACCCCTGTATGTATCCCATAGGTGGACCCCAAGTATCAAGAATTTGTCCCACGCATTCCAACCTGCCTTGCTCCTACCAAACCACGCAATGAAATCCGCTATCCCAAATCCTAATGATACACCTGAACACTACTTGAAGTCTGGGTACCCTCCTGTAGACGAAATCTACCATCCACTGTCCCTCAGGCTCCTGCAACACCTCAGACTGTCTTGCCAGAAATACATCATGCAGTTCCCTCATAATCTACTCCCCAAGTGTGAGCCTAGGAGTGGAACCTATGCTACCTCGGCAATAAACCATGCCATCCCTAAGCCTCTATCCATCCGCTTGTGCCTCCACCAAATGTTTCAATTGGAGAGTCTCCTTCCCGCCCATGACACACGATGTCTCATCCAATTGCCTACGGTGGGACTCCCATGTCCCTCCACCTTAACAGAGAGCATCAAGGGGCAGCAACCAAATGCTTTGCAACTGCAAGCAACACTGGAGAGTGATGGGTGGGTAGGTCCCCAAGGGTATGATCAAGAATCTGCAGGGGTACCGAAGAGTAATCCTATGGATGTCCCTCTCTCTGCCTCAGATCTGCTGATAACCTAGTCAAAGACCTATCTCCACTAAACATGGTGTCCCTAGGAACTCAACTGCATCCTCGTCGATCCGGGGTGAGCTACACCTAATGGTACGCCTAATGTCCCTATCCACAAGTCTCCTTGGAGGCAACGCTCCAAGGGGTCGTTGTGCCGCACCATATGCCACTGCATAGCACCAAGTACCACCACACTCCTCGGCATGCCACTGAATGTTGCAGCCTGTCCCTGTATACCACAAGATACCCCCAACTACTGCTATACCATCCTACACTGTCCTGTGTCCTACCTGTGTCACTGCACCAGTCACTCCCCGTGTGTACTCAATGCAATGTAAGACACTCCTACTCTGCAACGCAATCCAACACACTCCGGCACACCACCATGCATCTCCATGCCCACCTGTAGACCACTGCTCAACGCTAGATGCTCCCACACATCCCTAGATGTGATGGCCTAGAGTTGTGTTCCTGCGTGTCGGCCCACACCGGACCAATATCATCACCTCCACTGTCACATCACCATACCCTCTGATGAATGGACCTCCCCTCCAAATCCTCCTTAAGGGACCCAAGAAGTGAATCTCCCTAGGTGATAGTAACGATGCCACCAATGCTCTGCACTTCTGTGTCCTTTGTGCCCCACACAAATGCGAAGAATCCCTAGCTCCATACAAGGCAACATCTAGTAGCCTGCCAATGCCACCTCCTCCGACAAACTCCTGACAGAGTACAATCGTCATACCAAGACAACCCAAGGATTCCGCCCATAAACTGGTTGGCCGCTAGTGCCGAGCCAAACTCCCCTAGCGAATGTGCGTGCTCAACTGCTAGGTCAATTGTACCATCCAGGTCGTAGTCAACCGACATACCTAGAAAATGATAAGCAGTCCCCATCCGAATCCCCAACGCGAGTCTGGGCTTCTGATATCCCCAGTGCCTGGAAGCTCATGTTGAGCTACACCCAGGTCCACTACCATCTCCCTAGCCCACTCCACCAAGTCCCAACTCCGAATCTCTCGCCATCCAACCCTAAGAGAGGGATCGAATGCACGAACTCCCGCACATAAAACAACCCCGACATGCGGATGTTGCAACTTGTGCAACTCAAGTTGTCTCATCTCGTTATCCAAGTCAACACATGAAATCTGACTAGGTAGCTCTGTCTCTCTCTCACTCCAATGGGCAAGGGTAACCTAACAGTGTTGTTAGCCCCGTCTATGTATGCTTGAAGAGGGTTGCTCTGACACTCCAACTGCACTCTAACAGTACCATTAGGGTATCCAACCGTTCCCCAACATGAGTTAGTTTGGCCTTTGACTTGACACAAACCACTCTCATGCCCTCCAGCTCCTCGTTCTGCAACAAAATAGCCTCTCGCACTGACGTGGCCTTCCTTTTTAATGCTAGAAGGTCGGCCTGAAACTGATGAAACTGCGCATTGTCTAATACCTTTGTATCTCCGGGTGCCTCATAAGGGTGGATACGTCTCCTGGCACCTCCCCCATCTGTTGTGTGTGGATATCACCCAAAAACCTAGACACAACCTCGGTCACCTCATCAACGGATGGAACTACTGGGGTATGCTCTATACTCTCCACTAAGATGTCAACCGGAGCAATCAAAGGAGTCTCCAACAATGGTGACTCCTGCGTCACATTGGGTGTATCTCTATGCTCCCCACAATCCTGTGTGCCCTCAGCCTCATGTTCAACCTCCTCCTCAGGAGCCTAATATCTAAAGCCAGGTCTCCACCAACAATAGCACCCCGTGGTCTCACCCTCTAACTGTCCCTGATTCGGTCGACTTTCCCCATACAATGTAGATGGTTGCACCCCAACGGCCTACACAACTCTAGTGTCTTTGTTGTAAGGTTGAGGATGGATCTGGTCCGACACCTTCCTTAACTGCGCCAAGAATTCTTCCATACTAAATCTTCCTTGAGCCATGGGTAATCTATGGTTTAACCTGTCACTGTGCATACATGTAGAAATCTTCCAGGATCTAGTTAGCTACCCCATAGCTGGCCAAGATCATGGCTTTGATACCACTATAATATTTCTAATGGAATTATGCAATGAATAACTGAAGCATGAGCTAGAAAACGACCAAAATTTTAACACACAAGACACCCAAACACACAATACAAATTTTAGCACAACAGTTGGGCCATTTTATTAAAAATCTGGAATAAATGGGAGTACAATAACAAGGAACAAGTGCACCTAAGCTTGCATAAGAAAGCGGAAGCAAACCCAAGGTGAGAAAGATGCCCTAATGAGTAGAAGTTTCAACCCCCAAACTGCCTTTGCGTTGCCGAGAAATAGTGCCATTATTGCTATCTGAAAATGGTTCAAATCCCCTGCTGGAATGCCTAAATTGGCCTGAAATTTTTGTTGTTGCTTCCTCTTAATTTTTCCCATAGGACCCAAAAAGGAATTGGTCCTAATCCTTCCCACTAGAAAACCCAGAAAAACCCAGGAACAGTTTATTCTAATTTTGAAGCTCCAAAATTGACCCCCAAATACTTGGCCCTCCACTGCCAGAAAATATAACCAGTAAGGAACATTGTGTTTTCCAATCATCCAAGGGTTGGAAACTCTCCTCAAATTCCCTTCGATCAGACTCCCATCAACCTCAACCCCTCGGTCCTTCTCTCAAGCCTCCCCACAATTAGCTCCACCAATGGCTAGGCAATCCTGGGACAAATCTGCATAGGCCCAACCCAAGAAATTCGTCTTGCTGAGAAAGGCACTCTCTCCTCCCATAAATTCTCTTCCTTCACCTGCGATTTGGACAAGGAATTGCCCAGCAATGGTATAGCCTCTAATTCTGGCACCCCATTTCACAAAAGAACTGTGTCGCTCCTCTTCTACGTCTAGGCTGAAGCTAAGGCAAGTTGTACCACCTACGACTAGTCCCCAAAGCCTCCACAAAGTCGTGACAATACCTCCCTAGGTGGCACTCGTGGTCCACCAAAAAAAAAAGGGTGAGATTTCCCCTTGGAAACCTCTGGTGCTAAACAGCACTTGTGACTCTCTGAACAACTAGAGCAACAAAGTGTAAATGTCAAATTACCAAAAGGTCTTCAATGCTGCCTTCAACCCTCTATTTATAATTGTTGCCTCACCTTTCCTTGTGGGTCCCTTAGCCAAATATTTTGACCTCCTTCCCACACAATCGATTTTGCCTACAAGGGATGTGTATTCCTTGAGGGGTGGCCCCCACATTACACTAAGGTTGAAATTTTCGATTTCTCCTATGTCCCATGTACCAAAAATGTCTCCAATGCCCAGATTACAAAATTGTGCTATGCTTAGCACTTCCCCAATAAACTTCGTTAATCATGTTAAATGAAAAATCAAAATTGGGGATATTACATGGGATTTGAAGTTAAAGATAGGAAGGCATGTGTCTGCAGACTGAAGAAGGCATTATATGGCCTCAAGCAAGCACCATGGGCATGGTATACCAGGATGGATGCATACCTGTAGAGATTAGGCTTCACAAAGAGTTATGTTAATCTGAACCTTTATATTAAAGTTGTGAAGGGAGAGCCGACAATCATTCTTTTGTATGTGGATGATCTTCTCTTAACATGTGTAATGTCGAATTGAAGAATGTAAGAAGCAACTAGCAGCAGAATTTGACATGAAGGATCTAGGGCTAATGCACTACTATTTTGGACTGGAAGTCTGGCAAGGACTTGATGAGATCTATGTAGGTCAAGGAAAGTATGTGATCAAGATGTTGACAAGGTTTGACATGATGGATTGCAAACCAATGACAACCTCGATGATCACAAACTTGAAAAGACTAAGGAGTTTTGAATCAAACACTATAGATCCTTCTAGGTATAAACAATTGATTGGCTCACTGATGTACCTGGTGAATACTCGACCAGACATACGCTTTGCAGTAAATGTTCTCAGACAATTCCAAGTGGAGCCGAAGCATGATCATTGGATAGCAACAAAACATATATTGAGATATCTGCAAGGAACCATCCACTACTGCTTGAAATATGATAGGAGGAATGATGTCCACTTTATTGGATATACAAATTCCCACTGGGGAGGCAATGAGCAGGATGGAAGGAGCACTACAAGAGGATGTTTTAGTTTGGGATCCTCCATGATCTCATGGATGAGCAGAAAGTAAGAAACAATTGCTTTGAGTAGTGTTGAGGCTGAGTATATTGCAGCTTGTGAAGTAAGCAAAGAAGTTTTCTGGTTGAGAAAGTTGTTATCCGACCTATTTGAAGGACCAATGAACCTTACAGTGATACATTGTGATAATACCAGTTGTATATAATTGTCTGAATACCCGGTGTTTCATCAAAAGAGAAAGCATATCAACAACAAGTATCACTACATTTGGAAGCTAGTACAAGATGGTGTGTTGCAGCTACAACATATCTCCACCGATGAGCAGTTAGCTGACACATTGACAAAATCTCTTCCTAATAAGAAGCTTGTGTATTTGAGAGACAAGCTTGGTTGGTTGATGTATTCTCCCTGGTTGAGAGGGAGAGATGGGCACATCATTCTTGTCTGCACTTGGGAAGACAAAACGGAGGATTGGGTAAGCATCTGGCACCTGATATTCTTTGAGGATGAGGTAGGGCATCCAAGATAAGAGTAGTTGTGGAAGAGATTTGACTGGGTTTGACTTGGACAAAGGAAGCACATCATCCGAAAGGGTTTGACTTGGTCTTGAAGGGTATTGGTCTTGGTCTAGAGGTCTTGCAATTTGCCAATTGAAGAATCTATAAGAAGAGAAGATATTTGTGGGCTTTCGTCTCAAGTGGAGAGGTTTCGGCCCTACCTTGCAGCCTATATTTTGTGTTATTGTTCTTCTTGTTTCGGTAGTTGTTTGATGATACACAAACATAATAATAAGTAAAAAAAGCTAAATAAGTAAGAAAAGTAAAAAGACATCACAAGCAGTTATCAGTAAAAGGGAAATCACTCTATTAATTGCCCTATAGATTTCTCAACACCTTCCACGTGTTGTACAGCAGTAATGAGGGTGCAACAGCATATATGGAGGAGGCAGAGATTGAGGGCGCATGCATATTTTTGTTTAGTTCCAATTTCAATATTTAGAAATTCAGTTCTATTTCTAAGTTTTCTTTTAGTTAGCGGCCAGGATGCCCAATTAATTAGAGTGCACAATCCCCTAGCTAGTAGTCAGATGCTCAATTAGTTAGAAGACACAATTTCATGGTTAGAGTAGACACTTATGCATGTGGATTCCCAGCCTTGATTAGGGCACAAATCTCTACAAAGGATGCAAGCTTGCATGCCTCAATTCATCTCCAATAGAGGCGTATTTCACTTGGCTCATCTAGCCATGCAAGGAAGGCACATTAGTATTAGGGCTTGATACTTTCAGTTGAGGTGCTTTTGCTCCTGTGTCCAGAGTCATAATACCTACTCTTCTTCCTAATCTATAAAAGAGAAGCAGGGTGCATCACTGTGGTGGTTTGAGAGCTTTAATTTTTGAGCTACAGAATTTAATTTATTGTTTTCAGATTTAAGATACAGAAAGTGATGTTGTTATTAGAATTCAGATTAGTATGTTTTATGCTCATATTATCAGTAGTATGTGTTTGTAGGTTAACATACTCTATAGCAGTTACTTTAATTAGTGTCTTCAATTTTAGCTATCTAGAATTGTAGGTTAGATTGCCGACTGCAGAATCTATTTACCATGGTCTGAATTTTTAAAATCCCAATGATAAAATGACAAGAGAAACAAAACAAGATGCCAACTAAAGAAAGTGAAATGAACAGAAATAATGGAAGAACAATGTAAAATAGGAAATAGCAGCAAATGAAGTTGAATACAATGGTATAGACAATTAGATAATGGAAACAATGATAATGACGCACAGGTCGGGATTATAGCAGATAATCGAATAAAAACAGAGAAGTTTGGCAAAACAAAACAAAGGAGCATTTGATGATCCATGTTAGGCGTGAAGACATCGGATACATTACAATCTTCTCCTCCAAGGAATTCATATGTTGTGAGTTGCATCCCAGCTTCTTTGCATTGTATTACTTTAGGTGACGTTTAGACAATCAAGGTAAGGCAACCAAACAACCAAAAAGAAGAGGAATTTTGTTGAATCTCAATCTGCCTAAATATGGTACTGTCTGCCTTCCTGGCATTGAAGAACAGTTGCAGCAAAAGTCCATAAGTCCATCAAGCATTAAGCTCATCCCTAGTTGACAAGCGCTGCGACCTAAAATCAGACCTGGTTGTGAGACTTCCAAATGCGATAATTACACATTTCATTATTCTTTAAACAAATGGCTGCAGAGGAATCGCATGCAATGTTTCTACGAAATCAACTTCATTGGGCTGTAAAGGTTCTTTTGATTTAGTTGAGAAAGCAGAAGTCTGCTAATGGAAACAAAAATGCATACATAAACAAAAGGTTGCAATTGGTATAAAACTGACATCGTTGAAAATTGTTTTTTGCGTCGCAGAGAATGAATTCGCCTCTCTTAAAGAATAAAAAACCAGAGCAAAAAAATTAATAGAAATAACCATAGACTTATTATTAGAATGCATGCCGTACGTCTCCCAAATTGGAAGAATTTCACACACCACCTGATAAACAATTCAAACACAATATTTGTTTGCATATACTACATACCAGCAACGAATTGAGGAAAATACAAAAGCAAAACATTGCAGTATAAGAAAGTTTCATAAAAAACTTATTTGATCAATCAAAATGGGACTAAGAACTGGGTTTTTCCTCAATGGCCGGATTTTGGCCCTATAGGCGAGAACAATTAAGTCAGGATGATTAAGCACTGGACTTTTGAGATTTACCGAATCTAGACATTAAAAAAGGGAATTTGATACGTTTATGCATAGATGCCTCAGTACATGTGCATTTATAAATTCAGGCAAGCTAAATTTCCTCTTAATAGTAATAATTAGGAAGCAAAAACCTCGGGGCGCGGCGTCCTGCTCCTGCGGTTTTTCTCATCTATATGTTTCTTGAGATAGATGTTCAGCTTCTGACCACCGTCAGCCAATTTCAATCGCTTGCGATTCTCTATCAATTTTTGGTATCTATCAATCGTGTCATCTAACTGAGAGTCCGTTAGGTTTCCAGCATCAGAAGCTCCATCCGCTTCCCGTTCCATCCCCGCATTATGCATAATGTGCAGCTCCATAACATCCTCACCATCTCTGCCCTCGCCACAGTGCTCGTCCCACCAATCAAGTTTCAATGGAATGGACCCCGTCATACTCTGATTATACTCACGTTCACCTCCTCCTCAGTGGGTGGGGTGTAACATCAAATTCGCAGGTTATGGGTTCGATTCCATTGGCAATGTCATCAATTTTGGCTGCCGTCGCTGCGTCTTGAACGCCGAACAGCGACTGAGGAACATGATATCGAGGAATTTGTACCGCTTACTCCGAGCTGGGAATGGAAAATTCAATGGTCGGGTGGGTACCCTGTGCAAGGGATGACGCCAAACATAGTGAGGGGCCTCCACCTTCCACGGACTGGTTAATTCCAACCCCACCACGAGATGGAAGCTATGCCAACATGTAATTAACAACCCCACCATAAGGGAGAATCCGGTTAAGAGTTTCCCAATCTTTAGGGCATCTCGGATCTCCTCAGATGCCTTCCTTTAATCAATGCTTTCAAAAAAATTGTTCAACAAATAATGGTCTCTCTAAACTTTAATTAAGTTGTTCTTCGAAGGTGGGAAGTTCAAATGTCACTAGGGTATTAAAAATTTTATGAATGGTAATAGTATTTTTCTTTGAATTGAATTGAATGAATTTTAATGATGTCCATGAGACCGAGCAGTCTAAGGGACCTATACTCCAAACCAAACCAAACATTACAGCGTCAAGTTTCCCTCTTAAACAGCGATGTTGTCATGAATCTTGATCAAGAAATTCACAGTTTTGTGAAGCCTTGTTTCCTCAAACAACGTGCTCAAACTGTCCACCTTTAGACTATTTTCAAACTGATTACGAATGTCCTCATAAGTTGAACATTCGATGATGAAGTGTCATTTAGTTTCAACTATTCCTTTCTTGCAAAAGATGCAAGTTCTTTCTTCCCACTCTTCCTTGGGAGTTATCCATCTAGCTGTTTCGCACCTAAGATGGTGAGATCCGATCCTTAACTGCGCTCTTAAAATTTTAGCCTTTCCCTTTATTGCGGCACTCAAATAAGTCTTTTCATCATGCAACTGTGATGGGTTGAAATTTTTGGCATATATCGATTTTTTCTTACCAACCTGTTTCTCCCACATGACAGTCCTAAATTTTTCAAGTACCCACTCTTTTATCTCCTCTTTAGAGTTAGGACAGTCTTGCCAATTTATTCCCCATTTTCTCATCCACTTGTCATTTTGAGAGTCTTGGGCCAATAGTGTTCATCCATGATTTCCACCTTTTTTAAATAACTTAACAAACAGATGATTGTTGAAGCCTCCATTGAGAACATTCTAGCCTCCGCTAGCAAGATCTCATATGGGACAATTGACTTGACTTTGAGGTTACTAATGATTAAGTGATTTTGAATTCTTTCTAGTTATCTCCACTAGTGATTTGACATGTTGCTCTCCCAAACTTCACATCCATATCGGAAAACCAGGGTAACCAACACTCCAAAAAGAGTTTTCTTGGTTTTACAGTCCCACAATTATGCTTTCTTTCATTTGTTCTGAAGGAGGTAAGAAGCTCTTCATCCCCCTTGTATCCTTTTAGTTATGCATGACTCCCAACTGAGCCTGTTGTGAAAAACAATTCCTAGGTACTTGTATTCTTCCATTATCTCCAAGGATTTTTCCTCGAATATAAAGCTAACCTGTTGCTTTTTCTGCTTTAAAAAAAATATCATGACTTTGGTTTTGTTAGTGTTTACTTGCATCCCAACCTCTTGACAAAAAATCTCTAAGGCCTTCAAATGATCTCTCAAACCTTGAGCAAATTTTGCAATTAGGATAAGATCATCAACGTACAAAAGTAGTTTCACCACATAACCCGCTAGTTGAATCCCCTCTCCACTGGTGTTGTTTAGCTATTCTACTAACTTATCAATATATAAAACAAATAGAGTGAGGGAAAGGGGACACCCCTGCTTGAACCCAATGTCACTACCAAAGCATTCTGAAAAGTCCTCTTTAGTTTTGATTTTAGCACTAGCTTTCTCATACAACTTATGAACAACAGCCTTATATTCACTTGGGAATCCAAACTCTTCCATTATTCTCCAAAATTTATCTCTAGAAATAGTGTCAAAAGCTTTTTTGAAATCAACAAAGCAACAAAAGGTTCCCCCCTTGAATGTCCCACACTTTTTCAATGAAGTGCCTAAGAGTGATGTAATGATCAATTGTAGAGTGCCTTGGCCTAAAACCAACCTATCCTTTTGCTCTTTTACCTTCTTTTTCTGCCCAACTGCTGATCCCACACTCCATCATGCTCCCAAATAGTTTTCCAAGAAGAGGATTGACCATAATAGTGTGATAATTAGAGGGATTATTGATGTCTCCACTTTTGTAAAGAGGGATAGTGACATGTGTTGTTTATTCAACTAGAAAATTGCCTTGTGTGATGTTGTTGAAGATCCTTTTGATGATTGGGGCAAAGATCTCAGCACCCCATTTTAAAAATTCTGCCTGTATCGCATCAACGTCTTGGCCCTTACCACTTGCTAACTTTTTTATACCACGCTTGACATCCTCCACTGAAAATAACTCTGTTGTAATGTTGATTATGGGGGGGCTACTTTTCTTTTGTTTTCTTTCATAGAGGAGCTTTGCATATTCCAACCAATGAGTATCTTAGATATTATTATCTATTTGCTTTCTCTTTTGTTGTAGTTCACGCCAGAACCCTTTGGGATTGTGCTTTCCCAAAGAGATTAATTCATTCCTCCTTGAAGTTACATAAATTTTCTTTTTTTTTTTTGTTTTTATCAGATTTTTATACTTTTTCCTGCTTTCCATGTTTGTCTCCTTCTCCTTAAGGGACCTTTCAGCAGCTCGCACTCTTCATCATACCAAGGATTAGTTGGAAAAGTGTTTGAGATCCTCTTCTTAGGTCGTAATCTTTTGCACACCTTTAAAGCTTTGTGGATCAGAGATATCAACATTTTGCTGCTAATGTATTATGTTTTTGCATTGTCTTCCTTGTTTTCTATTTTGTTTTTTTCCCATTGAAAGTGTTGTTTTAGAGCAATAACAAATAACTATTGGTTTTTTTTTATTTATGAGGATTTTTCAATTACATGCACTTTCTTATGACCTTGTTAGGTTTGCCCTTCCTATATCCCGCTTCTGTGTATGCCCAACTTGATACAAAGAGGCATATGGTCAAAATTCATCTCAATAGGACACGCCTCAATATTGAACTCTAACGAATTCCAAACAAAGCTCTGAGAACATATTACATAGTCCACCACACTTTGACCATTGTATGTTTTACACATTATGCCCTCGGATGTTGGCCAATCTTTCATGCCATTGCAAATTACCATGCCATATAGCCTACATAAGCCTAGCAACTAAGCACCAAAGTGTGACACAGTCCCATTCCCATCCCGGGAAGTCCTTTTCCACTTGTGCTCTTCATTCTCTTCTAACCAAAGAGGAATATTGTCCACATTATCATCACTTCCCAACTGAATACACTGATTGCTTGCGGTCCTGGCATTAAATCACCAATTAGAACTATTTCTCCTAAGCTCCTGAAATCAGAAATATCTCTTTTTAAAGCAACATAAGGGTCTTCTTTATCTAACTTTGTCTTCTTGTAGAACTTCGAGTTTTGTGGGGCAAAGTAACACGCTGCCAATCTGAATGTTACTTTGTTGCCTCTTATATTTAGCTTTTTATGAATTGTAAAACCATTGATCACATAGTGACTATCACTTCAAAGCATAGAATGGTGAGATGACTCAACCAAAGAAAAGGAATAAGGTTGAATAACAAGGCATTGAGGGACATGACAATAAAAAGGCCAATTTGGGGTGGAAGTCTCCACAATTTGGCAAGGAATAAAGTCAATGTTGGAATGATTTTAGAAAAATTAATATAGTTATTAAAATATCATTAAGACCCTAGAAGATACATCAGAGAAGACTTAACAATACAAGCAACAACTTAAGTCACAGTTCCATTATGAGCAAGAAACCATCTGAGAATTGAGATTATACCCTAACAAGTTGAAGTTGTAAGCCATGAAAATGCATCTAAGAGCTCGAAGAGGAACACCTCTAAAAGGAGGATTCAATTCCAAAGGAGGAACATATCAACAAAGAAACAACAACACTAGTGGAGATGAAGATATTGCTAGGCAAACCTAAATATATTGAAATTGACCTCTAGGAGCAAATCAAGAATACCAAAATGTGGGTGGGTATAGGAAGTCAATAGGTTGATAGAACTAATGCAAGTCGTGAAATCTAAGGAGGTTAACACAATATTAATGGAGAAACACACAAGACAATAAGGTGAAGAATGCCACGATCAAAGGATAGAGAATGCAAGAAGGGAAAAGACTCTAGCGGAACAATGGAAGGGGTTCTTGAAATCTCTCGGGATGGATAAGATCTATATAATTTATGAAAAGAGTAAGCAAATGTCAAGGATAGGAAATCAAAGATAGGTCACTCAAGGTCACCCTTTGGAATGACAGTTAAGTCACTCGAGGTCACCCTTTGGAATGACAGGGATAGAGCCAATATCCTAAGAGAAAGGAAGTCATTTAAGGGGTATAATTGGTTCATTAGTCATGACCTTACACCTATCTAATGAGAAGAAAGATGGACCATGCATTAATAAGGAAGTGATAAATCATGGGGAGCGTGTTGTCATGGGGAATGGCAAGGCAAGTATAAGAAAGTTTAGAGCCATGAACCACAAATAAGGGAACACGACACACATTACCCAAGGACAACTAGAATGAATAACATAGAATTATAAGGGATGTATGTGAAGGAAACACTAATGACCCAAGGTCATTAGCAAAAGGGTGAGACATTATTTCCATAGTCGAGACACGTGAACATGAAAGTTATAAGATTCAAGAGGTTTAAAAATACAAATTATGTATTGTTTGAAATAAGATAAAATAACCGTAAAAGTTGGGGGGATTTCGTACATTGTAAAAAACAACTCCAAGATAGTGTAACAATGAAGAAAACCAAAAAACAAAGAGCTATACAACATAAGACATTATGGAATAAAAGAGAAAGGAGAGATAATGTTGATTAGAGACCATAATGGATAACAAAGAACCTTTAAATGGAAAAATTCATGGAATGTGCCTGCCATTTATGACTAGTTGAAGAGGATGGATGATAAATTTGATAGATGACAAGAAAGAAGTGTTGGAATAATGATTGTCGTTACACAAAAACCCATAGTTGTTAGTAAAGGGATGGATCGCCAGAGTTAACGGATCCATGAGAGGCGGTTAAGCCCATGTCACGAAACACACAGGGAGTGACGATTTATCCAATGTTCAACAATCTCCCTCCCAATGCAAGTTGAGTGTGATTCAAACTCAATACCTTTGGCTCTGATACCACTTGTTGGAATAACGATTGTCGTTACCATAAGTGTTAGTAAAGGGATGCATCGCCAGAGTTAACAGATATGTGAGAGGTGGTTAAGCACATGTCACGAAACACACGAGGAGCGTTGGTTTATCCAATGTCCAACAATAAGTTACATCATTCAAGGAGAAAAAATTACATTTATAGAATGCTCACAACATGTTTATATGTAATAGATTTCAGGGGTGGAGAGGATTACAAAGGCTAAGAAGAGTGTTGTTGATTAAATAATGATCTCAAAAAATGGGATAGATAGGGTAATAATGTCCACAATAAACAATTTCCAGAAGGTGATGTCATAAGATCACACTTTATTCATTGTAGAAATGAGGTGGACAAAAAGGAGACCCGAGAGACAACAAAGCAACAAAAATGGGGATGGAAGTTACCATAGAAAATATGTAAATTTTCAACACAATAATGGAAAGAATCACCTCCTAATGAGGGTTCCTGAGAAAAGAAAAAGACATGAAAGGTCAATGTGAAGAGATGATGGAGGCAATTAAAACAACATTGGGAAAGTGCAAACCTAAGCCGTTAGGGAAAGGGATGGTAGCATATAACAACTTCCACTTATACGACTGTAAATTTTGGGGCCCATGTGTACCCAAACATAGGTGGAACTAGTTGGAATGGGTACAAAAGAAACCTAATACTAAACAACCTAAGAGTTGGAAGATCATAAAACATTGATCCTATATAGCCTTAAAATGATATCCATGACAATGAGAGGTTTATGACCAAAATCACCCAAGGGGGGGTTAGAAGATTGAAGAAGTCTATGTGTTTAGCATTTGGCTTAAGGATTGGGACATATAAGAGGAGAATTGCATGAAAAATAAAAATAAAAATAAAACACTCAAAAACCATAATTGGGAATGCTACAACAAAGAAAATGGAAAAAACATGCAAATACGAAACATTAACACTATATATAATAGTTTAACAAGCAAGAAGAAAGCAAAATTCAAGATTATTCGATTCTAAACAAGTGGTAAACATGCAATGACTTGACTAACAACCAACAACCATAGGCTACAACATGAAATAGGGTGGAGGAACAATGAGAGGAGAGGTTATGTAGGATATGTGGGAATGGTAAAGTTGAAACACAACAACTCTTCCTTCATCACAATATGTACTCATGCATCAAAAGGGTTAAAAAGTTGCAATAGAGATTGGAAAGTGGCATTATAAGAAGACCAAATATGGGCCAATACAAGGCCTGTCGAGAGCAAATGTTAGTGAGAAAATAGGTGTTGAAGAAAAATAAAATGAGGCAATTAACACCTACAATGGTACCTTGATTTTATAATATCTTTGCATTGTAATTGAGAATTAGTGATCACGAGTCCTTTCTTTTTTGCATTATTATTTTATGTCATTTGATGTAACTATGAGTGGTTACATGCATTTTTTCCATTTGTTTTTCCTTAATGTTCATTCATTATTCTAATCCCGTGTCTCGTGTAATCAAAAGTGGCTTCCAATCATTGCCCCTCAATCATGATTGAACCAACTTCATCTAAAAAGAGCTTGGAAAAGGACTTCAGTAAATGGTTAAAACTTTGGGATGTCTAAGAACACATAAACTCTTCCATTTCAAAATCTTGAAATTGAAAATTGGAAAAAAAATGTCTAAATTCCTATGGAGTGATGAAAGTATCATCAACAATAGAAAACTATTTTATTATAAAAACACTAGCAATCTTGAACTTGATCATGCTTTTTACCTTTATAAGGTTGCAAACATGATCCTTAAAACATTATGATTGTTAAACCAAGAACTAAATCACATTGTATTGCACAATGAAATCAATAGATGGACTCTTCCAAAAACTCCTTAGGAAAAAAAGAAATTGTATTTTTTGCAACTCAAAGAGGGTTAAAGATGAATCTTATTTTGTTTAAGATGCCCTTTATATAATGATAGTAGACATGCTTAAATTAATATTTGCAATCACAACTTGATTCATGAAATCCTAAACCAAAAGAATCAAATTAAACTTGGAGATTTTATGTACCTGCATTGAAACTTTGTCTAAATAAATCATTTTAGGGTTTTAATCTCCTAGTTTTCTTTGTTCATTGCCTCCTCTCCAGGTCCTATAAACTAAGTTGATCTAAAGGATATTAAAAATATCATCATTGTTATCAATATACATGTCACACAAAGTTGTAATTGTTTTTTTATATTATACAACCTACAAACTCATGGATAGTCTAATAACATCAAACCGTGTACATATATATTTCGTATAACTATTATTGTTACGATATTTAGATACTTAGGATTTAGTTAACATCAACTTGGTTTAGTGCATATTTAGATAAAAATGTGTTTCTTTAGTAGGAATCAATATGCATTTCTAGTTATTTAAATCCAATAATTACTATATGTTCTAGACATAGAGTGACTCGATGCCTCATATTCTCCTTGACACTAACGGCTATTAATTTATGCCATAACACTCAATTGGCCTCTCATCTTTATTAATTGAACATGGAGGGTCATTTGCCAATGATCGGTTGCGAAAAACTTCTTTATGTAGATTTTTTTCTTTTGCATTAATAAATTGCCTTTTAATAACCATGTTGACTTGGGCTATGAACTATTTCCCTCTTAAAAAGCTTTAACCACGTAAAAACACTAGTGTTTTAATCTTTGATTTGGTTGCACGAATACTTATTTTAAGGTGTTTTCTCTATGTTAAATAACTTGTTTTGTCAAACATGGTATATGGGCATGTTTTAAGACCAACTATTGTTGTTGTTCGAGATCTTGAACTTATGTTACCACATTTGTAGGTTATTTTGTTTTAGTGCATTCTTAGGTTGAGTGAAATATTCCATCACATCCAAAGCATTACTTTCCATTGGAAATGTTTTCCGTTTCACCTAAGACATGTTTATGTTTGCCCAAGACAAGACATTTTTTATTAGATCTAGAGGTATAAAATTTGAATATTCTCTTCTTTAAAAAAATATATGTGTTAACATTTCAATTTTACTATTTTTATTGCAAGTTTGTTACTTTGTCCAATATACATATGCTCTTTTCCTTGTGTTCCATGTGCTCTCAACAAATCAAAAATAAAGCTAAAAAAAATTGTTTCTTCTATGTTTGCTATTTGATATGTTTTTGAGTAAGTTGACGAAGATCTAACTCCAATATTGTTAATATTCATGATTTTTTTTCAAAATCTCTCTTTTTCTTGTGTGTGATTATATTGATTTTTTTCAATAAAAAACAAAAATTCTTAGGGTAAGCACGTGCTTCGAGGAAAAGGGTAAAAACAAACCAATAAAGCAAGATACCTCTTTCGTCATCAAATTTGCTATAATTTGCTATATATTAAATATTAGCTCACTAGTTGAAAGCTACTTTATTTATAAGAAGCCTTGAGTTCAAAGACATATTTTTGAAGTCACTTTTAAAAAAATCATGTAAATAGGAGTTATTTCATACCTTTATTGTAATTTGCATTTCACTTAAAACTTAAGTTATAACACTGAATAACTATAAAATCACTTTAATATTATTTTTTAAGTTACTTTTTTTTTAAGTATCTTTAATTTATACATTTCATTTATAAAGCAATTATTGTTTATTATAAAAAATGAGTTATTTCATAATTAATTTATTTGTAAAAGTGATAGAAGAAAGGGAATTTTTTACTTGGTGACCTCACTATGCATCTCACTGCGTGGACTAACTTGTCACGTGACACTTTTGTTAACTTTTATGCCTTTTTTAAAAATGGCATAAATTTCACATCCAAAGTTCATTTTCCATGCTTTTTTTAACGACTTGTTTTTTTAAGAGATTTCCATCTAGACAATAAGTTTTAGCTTTTGAATCAATATTAGTTACATATTTTAATATGGCCACTCCAAGTTCTCTTTTACTTACTAGTGCCAACTATTTCTCATTTAAATATCACATGGAGTATAACGCCCTCCTCCCACATCTACCCAAGTAATTGGCCAACAAGGGTAAACATGTGATGAGAAGTTGCTATGATATGATTCGACCTCCTAAGTCACATTAAGGAAGTGGAACCGATGGAAACACACCATAAAAACCTTCCACATCAACAACAGGACTCCTAGGAACCATCCCAACCACTCAGGTAACAAGCCCATGGGTCCCATTGAGTTTTTTTATCATTAAACCCTTAGACGCTCCCTTGATATGGACAAGCATGCGTGCAGAAGGCTCCAGACGCTTCCATGGCACGGGTATGCATGTGTCTAGGGACTTTTTTGCTTAGTTTTGTGCTTGCTTCTCTGGGATTTGAGCCACTTTTTCATACCCAGAGCCCAGGTCACTATCCAGAACTCAATGAAACTTTCAGAATCCATAAATTACATTATGACGACTTACAAATCAAAACTGACTCCAGGACTAGGCCTGACCATCCCTAACTAGGATTGACATTCTGTCAAACACTTGTCATCAATGCAATGTACATGAAATGAATACAAGACAGAGCATAAAATACCGATAAATCATATGAGACTTGACAAGAAGGATCACCACCCTCTTCCCTTAACTGTTTTGACATCAATTAGGTCTTGCATCCATTATCCTTTAAGTTACAAGTAAATACATGAAAATAACCATTACAATAACCAATCATATAATCAACACTAAACCAAGAAAATAACAATGAGATAACAGTCATTAAAGCTACATACTAATAAGTACAAAAGCAAGAGAACTTAGCTTTTATTAAACATAGGCAAAGCCAACTAGATTCACAACTTCCACGTACCATCCAACCGTAGGCATGGCTGAATCAAATATTTCTTTCAACCAGTCACCCCCGTGCCATATTCCAAGCATGAATGTGGGATCTCATGGATAAACCAATCCAACATAAACCAAGGAAATCTAGAGGTTGAACTACCTCCACCCTCACCAAACCGTGATCTCACCAAAACCAACACTGAGATCACAAAACCAAACCGAGCTTGGAATGCCTCCAAACTCCATCACAATCCTTGAGGAGTTTTTTGTCTCCTTCTCTCTTAGGCTTTATCGCAATCCACACCAAATTACTAGGCCCTAAATTGAGACTCCATCCTCAGGCTTTACCATGTATCCCACCAAAATCGATCAAGGGATTCCTAGATCTTTGGGAATTTCTTGAGACCACCTCTGCCCTAGATTCTGAAACCATCAGGAAATTTCAAAGCTCAAAACTAAGAAACAATCCATCACACCATGGCTATCCAGAAAAAGGCAAGGCAAGGCTGAAAACCACTGTCATAACCTGA
This sequence comes from Pinus taeda, assembly GCA_000404065.3. NCBI lineage: Eukaryota > Viridiplantae > Streptophyta > Pinopsida > Pinales > Pinaceae > Pinus > Pinus taeda. Next base: position 204,961 of record APFE030235747.1, read on the forward strand.
CAAAACCATGCCACCGGCAGCAGGAGAACCATATACCAACATGCAAATCCATGCATGTCCAAACAACTAGGAAATCACACATGCAATACGTTACCTGCAAATATTCATGCTGAAGCTACTTGATCCTACTATTCCTTGCTTGATCTTTGTTTTCCTTCTTTTCCTTGTCCTTCATTTGCTCGTTTTTCCTTTCCTTGCTCCAAAGTTAGAGTGCTCCAAGAAAATCTATGTCCAAGAGAAAGAGAGAGAGAGAGAATAATGAGAGAGCTCCAAAACTGAACTAGAAAAAGCTTACAAAGTGATCCTCAAAAGCTTTTTTTATCAATGAGGCCTCTATTTTCTTCATTTTCCACTATTTCCCTTAAATTTCCTCCTCACATGCAACCTGTGACCTTTTACCTTCCTTCTCTCCTAATTTCCTTTATTTTCATAAATAAATGTGCCAAAAATACCTTGTTTCCTTTTTAATGCCTTAGTCGTTTCCTTTTCCACTTTCCCTTAGCCATAAACACATCAAGTGATGCCCACTAGGATATTTTTCCCAACGTTCAACTTGGTTTAAGTGTCCCTTAACTGTGGTCTTGTTTTACCTTTATTAGCTTTTATTACATGAAATTTCAACCAAGGGTTGTTATAGACCCCTCCCTGTTGGGGAAGACCATCCTCAGTGTTAAACCACACCAATACCTCAGCAAAACCGTTGAAAAGAAAACATATTTCCCATGGAGCTTTATAACTTAGCTCGTTGCAGTATTTACAATGAATGACTTGCTAAAAAAAAACATCATGACAATATGACAAGATAACAACCATATCGCTTATTGGAGCTTTATAACTGAGCTCATGGAAATACTTACATCCATATGTGTTTGTACATATACAAAACATCAGAAAAACGTATGTCAAACATATAACAAACATCAAACCAAAACTTCTTTGCCTCAACCCGCAAACAAAGAACGATACATATCCCGCATCTGATCCACCATCTCCCATGTGGCTTCTCCAGGCCCAAAGTGCTTCCACTTCACTTTAACTTGCTCTACGACTCCGTTCCTGAGCATGAGTTGCTTCCACTACAATATGCATTGAGGCTCCGGATGGAATTCTCCTTCTTGCTCCACCTATAATACAGACCAATCAATAACATGATCAACATCCTTTATATACCTCTTAAGCAAAGAAACATGGAAAACATCATGGACTTCCACTGTTGGAGGTAGTGCAAGTTGATAGGCCACTGGTCGAATCCTCTCAAGGATTTGAAAAGGCACGCAATACCATGGTGCCAACTTGGCACATGATCCAATCCCAAGAGCTCTTCTTGGACTTGATGCACAAATACACATGCTACCCAACCCAAAACTCCTTGAATGCCTTGTGTTGGTCTGCATAACTCTCTTGTCTTTCCTATGTTGCCTTTAGATTCTTCTTTATAACCTGCATCTCTTGTTCCATGTCTGCCAACATATCCAGTCCAATAAGTACCTTGTTCACTAGATCACTCCAGCTGATGAGAGTATTACAACTTCACCCATATAGTGCCTCGAAAGTACTCATCCTCAATGACCCATGATAACGAATGTTGTATGCAAACTCAACCAATGGAAGATACTCCTCCCATCTTCTCTGTTGGTGCATCATGTACATCCTCAACATATCCTCCAAGACTTATTGACCCTCTCTGCCTATCCATTTATATGTGGATGATAAGTTGTACTGAAGGCCAACTATGTACCCAAACTTGCAAATAGTTCCTTCCAAAACTTGGAAGTGAACTTCGCATCCTTGTCCAACATGATCTTCTTTGTAACACCATGTAATCTCACGATCTCCCTGATGAAAACCTGTGACACCTCACTAGTTGAATATGTAGTCTTCACTAGAATGAAGTGAGCTACCTTGCTCAACCTATTGACCACGACTATAATAGAATCATGTTGTCTCACTGCCGTCAAAAGACCTATAATGAAATCCATGGAAATGACCTCCCATTTCCTTTCCGGAATCTATATAGGTTGTAGCAGACCACCTAGATGCTTACATTCCACCTTTACTTGCTGGAAATACAAACATCTAGCCACGAACTCTGCCACTTCCTTCTTCAGATTTAGCCAAAGTATAATTTCCTCGCTGACGTTAACGTCTTCTGATATGCTAGGTGACCTGAGTATGGATTGACGTGAAACTTGCTCCTCGAGCTCACTGCAATCTAACACATAGATCTTGTCCCTAAATATCACCAAACCATCTATCGTGAGACGATAGACTGCACCCTGATCACCTGTACCTGTACCTATACCTATACTCTATTGTAACCTGTGCATAATCTCATATACCTGTCATCTCGCTATCTTACCTGGAAGATCATATCTTGTAACTCTGTCCCATAAGATCTCATAGTTGCTATATGGTTCACATGTACCTTCCTTCTAAGCGCATCTACAACCTAGTTCTCCTTTCCCTTAATGTATATAATCTCGAAGTCAAACTCATTAAGGGTAGCCAACCATCTAGCTTGTGTCACATTTAGATTCGGTTGGTTAAACAAGTATCTCAACCCACTGTGATCGGTAATCAATGCAAATCTCTTGCCCATAAGATAATGCCTCCACATCTTCAAGGCATGAATAATAATTTTCAACTCAAGATCATGAGTCATGTAGTTTTGCTCATGCTCATTCAACTTCTAGGACTTGTAGCACATCACCTGTCCCTCTTGCATAAGGACTCCACCAAGTTCTCTTTTACATGCATTTGTACACACTATAAACTCTTTACATGGATCTGCAATCTTAAGGACTGAAGCATTGGTCAACAAGTGCTTCAGCTGCTCAAAACTAGCCACACATTCTTCTGTTCATTCAAACTTTGTACCTTTCCTCCACAAGGATGTTATAGGATATGCAATCCATGAGAAGTTTATGATGAACCTCCTGTAGTAACCTGCTAATCCCATGAATTATATCACCTCATCCACATTCTTAGGAGTTGCCCACTCCATGACGGCCCTTATTTTTTTTGGATCTAATGCTATGCCTTCCTTGGAAACAACATGCCCCGAGTAATGCACCTATGTTTGAAAGAAGATGCACTTGCTAAGTTTGGCATACAACTGATGCTCTCTTAGCAATCTCAACACTGTTGCTAAATGCTTAGCACGCTCTTCTTCATTCTTGAAGTATATCAAGATGTCAGCAATGAATACAATAACAAACTTGTCCAAATAAGGATGCAACACACTATTCATCAAACACATAAATGTAGCTGGGCCATTATTCAAACTGAATGGAACTACAACAAACTCATAATGCCCATACCTGGTTGTTATGAAAGCAGCTCACAAAAAGATAGAAAAGATAGATCAACGCCTTAGAATTCAGCCTCTTTGAGGGGGCAACCTCCTTTACATTACACAAATGAATGATTCTTTGATGATTCAAATGACAAAACCTCCTTTCTATATATAGGAGTCT